>JABUQX010005791.1:27500-46832 GCA_015478945.1 Trachelipus rathkii
GGTTCCTGGGGTAAAAATGACCCACCTAATAAATCTTCGTTTAGCAAAGACCAAGGTCATATTTTTATGCGAATTATATTATTTTTTGAAAATTTAGACAATTTCCTATGAAATTAAAACTCAAGTTTGAAGTTTAACATGTGTTGAATAAAAAAAAACTGCGATATAAAAATTTAACTTAAAAAAAATACGTTTACTCTTTAAAAATTTTTAAAAAATTGTAACTTTTAATTTTTTTCTCTTTTCTAAACATTTCTGATATCCTTATACATTGAATTTTGATATGCTGCAATTCCCATCCCAATAGCTTGCTTAGAAACCTGTTAGGTAGGAAATTGAAATTAAGCCTTTTTTCAAACCCCTTATTTTGGTCATATTTTATATATATCTGTGGGTCAAAATGACCCACCCCTTAAATTTTCGTTTAGCAAAAACCAAGGTCATTTTTTCATGCCAATTATGTAATTTTTTGAAAATTTAGCCAATTTCCTATAAAATTAAAACTATAGCTTGACTATATACCTATAGCTATAACGTGCTGAATAAAAAAATGCGATACAAAAATTTTACTTGAAAAAAATCCATTAATTTTTCAAAAATTAAAAAAAATAGTAACTTTTATTTTTTTTTCTTTTCAAAACATTTCTGAGATCATTATACGTTGAATTTTGATATGCTGCAATTCCCATCCCAATATCTTGCTTAGAAACCTGTTAGGTAGGAAATTGAAATTACGTCTTTTTATACTGTATATACCATATATATATATATATATTTTTATTTATATTATATATATATATATATATATATATATATATATATATATATATATATATATATATATATATATATATATATATATATATATATATAGTATATATATATATATATATATATATATATATATATATATATATATATATATATATATATAATATATATATATATATATATATATATATATATTATATAATATTAAATATTAAAATTAAATATTATAAGTTTTTTTGTTTCCCGTGTGTGTTTAGTTGTCATTTTCTCTAACGTTTTATACGTAAATGGGTTCCTCAGTTCAATTTTACCCACATAGGCTTATATTTCAAAAACTATAGCAAGCACCTCAGCGAACAGTCCACCCTCTTCAAAAGCTTCAAAAGCACTGCTATAAAATAATCAGATAATGAATTACCACGCCCACAATTTTAATTAACCAATCAAAAAACGTGTTTGAGACAAAGCACTCGGTAAAAATTACACCATCGAACCCGTTCTAGGGATATACTTTATGATGCCCAAACCATCCATATACCTATTCAATCCTTTCTTTAATGCTTTAATGATGCAAGTGAGTCACACTCAACAACTTCCTGCGGGAAACCATTTCAAAAATTTACACCATTACAGAATGAATGTTTTCTTACATCAAGGTTACACGTCTTCCTAATTTTTTTATTGTGTCCCCTAGTATCCTGGCCTCAGTATTATCAATGCATGTAAATATTTTATAGACTTGTATCATGTTCCCAATGAGAAATTGCCTTTCTAAAGAAAACATTCCTAACTCCTTCAGCTTCAGCCACTCCTCATAGCTCTTACCCTCAAAGCCTGAAATCATTGTTCTTGCACTACGTTAAACTCTCTCCAGCATACCTAGGTCTTTTCTTAATTAAGAGGCCCAAACTTGTGTGCAATACTCTAATACTGACCTAAAATAGCTATTATACAGCTACTTATAACTTTGTTAGTTTTGTAAAACATGTTGCGATATATTATATTTAACATCTTATTAGCTTTATCCCTTGGTTCCAAACACTGATAGCTACTTTCAGATTGCTGCTTATACTTACATCTAAATATTTTTTTTGGTCCACAGACTCAAGCCCCAATCCCCATTCATATCGTAGCTAACTCTTTTATCTTGAGTTATCTAAATGAAGAACCTTACACTTTTTACTATTAAAATTCATTTGCCACTTAACTGTCGACTTAAGAAGTTTATCAAGATTATTTTGAATCTTTAAATATCCATCATTATTCCTTACTAAGGTGGCCACATTGGTATCATCAGCAAACTTAGAAAACTTACATTTAAGCCCCTGATCTAAATTATTAATATATATATTTATATATATATATATATATATATATATATATATATATATATATATATAGTATATAATATATATATATATATATATATATATTAATTATATAATATATATATAGTACTACGTAAATAGTGTGAATATATATATATTATAATATATATATATATATTAGTATATATAATATATAATATATATATATATATATAATATATATATATATTATATATATATATATATACAGTGGCGTAATTTGAGGGGGGGCAGGGGGGGGGGCCAGGGGGGCCATGGCGCCCCAAAAAAAATTTTGACAGTCAAAGTTTTTAGTAACAAATCTCACATAAATCGGTTTTATTATTGAAAGATATGATAAACCCAATAATAGCAGCTTTAGAACAAATAAAATGTGAAGTTGGAGATCAGTCAAAAAAAGCTACTTTAATTCTAAACAATGTTTATAGTGCATCTTTTCTGGTTTCCTTTATTTGTTTTTAAAGAAACAAGGCTAATTTAGTTTAACATACAAATCTATCAAAGCGAATTGCAGACACACGTTATTGATTTGGTGAGTGCATAATAATGAAAGTAAATATAGTTAAAACTAAATTTGAAGCTATCAGAGAACATTAGAATTTCAGCAAAATTTTGAAGAATGTGTAAGCGCATCTGAATCTGAGCTGGGTATTGAAATTGCTGTTCCAAGAATTAATTCCAAAAATACAGACCCAACATTCTTACTTCTGACCCACAGACTTATTATGGCACATCCATTTTTATACCATTTTTGGATGATTTAATATCAGCATTAGGAGAGAGGTTTATAAATCATAAAGAAATTATATCTTCCTTCCAATTTGTCATACCGAACAGGTGTAATGCGCCATATGAGAAGATAAAAGATTGTGTAACATTTTACAAGGAAGATCTTGAAAGCCCAATTGAAGATTTAGTAAAAGCAGAATGGGATTTATGGAATTTGAAATGACATCACAACACAGATCGTCCAAAAACAGCAATAAACGGACTAGTTTCTTGTTCGCTGTCACAACTTCCAAATATGTACATCTTGTTGCAAATACTAGCAGTTTTACCCGTGTCTACTGCTTCAGTAGAAAGAAGCTTTTCAACATTAAGACTTCTGAAAACTTACTTGAGAAATACTATTGGAGATGAAAGACTTATTGAACTTGTCCTCCTCAACATACATCGAAATATTGCCATAAAAATAGGTGTTATCTAGGACTTTGCTCACTCTCATGCTCGACGATTAAAGTTAGCAATTTAGGTAAGATGATTTTAGTAATTTATATAAATTATTACCATTTTTTCTTAGAAATTTAATATTTCGTCCTTCCTATTTTATATATATATATATATTATACTTTTATATATATATATATATATATATATATATATATATATATATATATATATATATATATATATATATTATAATATATATATATATATATATATATTATATATATATATATATTATATATATATATATATTATATATATATATTTAGTTATAATATATATAATATATATATATAGTATATATATTATATATATATAATATATATATATTATATATATATGGAAACAACAGCCCACTTAAACTAAGAATCTTCACCAACTAAAAATGTTTCCTCATTTCAATAAATGAAATATATACTATTAATTTGTTTTGATTAACTATTATTTTTATTATTAAAAATTATAATTATTATTATTTAAGCCATCAAAAATTTTTGATAACTTAAATAATTTCATATAATAATGATTGATTATTATATATATATATTATATATAATATATATAATTATATATATATATATTATATATATATATATATATATTATATATATATATATACTATATATACTATATTTATAAACTGCTACATTACTTAGTTACATGAACTTACATCTAGTGTCATCTACTCATTGAATGAATTAGCTCTTAAAAAATAGAATAGCATCTGCCAGGTCCTCCTTCATTTTTCCTCTTATGTCTGATTTTATAATGTGAAGAGCAGAAAAAGTCGTTCAACGCTGACTTGTGTTGGAGGTAGACCAGTAATAATAGCAATTGCAGCTTCTTGTACAATGTCTGGATTCTTTTCGATGGCCTCTTCTAATTTAAGCTTCGAAGTTATATCAATTTTTTTAACTTCTTTCAGTGCAGCAAAGAAACTTTGTTTAAAGTTATGGAATTTTGTGTGCAAGGATGAAGAAGGACCTTGACCTTTTTCTTGAACCAGTCAACGCTTTCGAAAAAGGTCTTCAATATCTAGAAGCCTTTCAAACTCATCTTCTGAGCTTTCTGAAAAATGGCTTGAAAAGGTGATATGTTATGGATGCTCAGATGTATCCTTTTTTTTTTTTAACTTCCTGTAAGCCTTTAATACAAATGGCCACGTTGAAAAGTCAAGATTTAGATTTTTGTTGTTGATCTTCAGTTAGGTTTATCCTGAATATAGGATCAATATAACCAGCAGCTAGTAGAATATCATTGTCAATGAGAGAAATTTCTCTTCGTACCATAGTTATTTATTTCTTCAGCATCTAAAGTATAGATGGTATAAGATTGAAGGTTGAATTTATTAGAATATAATCCAAATTGAAACATAAGGTACAGGTTTAAAAACTTCGAAGTTTGCAATTGCATTTTGTGATGTGGAAGTCGCAAGTCAGTGAACTTGTATGAAGTGATTGAAATCACTCACACAGTCACAATTCATAACTTTGTCAGTTCAAAATTTTCTGACTCTTACTCTACCATCTTGAAAGTTACCGATTCCGAATCCGACTCCGATCTCTTGAAAATTACCGACTCCGACTCCGACTCCAACTCCAATTCCACCCTCTTCAAAATTATCGACTCCGACTCCGACTACGACTCCACTCTCTTCAAAATTACAGACTCCCCGACTCCGCGACTCAGACACCGACTCCACAACCCTGCTCCTAATATGCTTCTTCTTATTCACCTCTTCTTCCTACTGAGGGTATCACTGTTGTCTTGCCTTTTGAAAAGCTGAACTTTTCATTCATACTTCTGCCTCACATTTTACTCTATGTCATTCTTCCGTGCCCCCTCTCTCAGTTTAATAATTTGAAGGAGTACAGCCATAATAGTATCATCAATCCTGTGATTCTCGAAAAAGTATATCCGAGTTTGCACCCTACCTTGGAAACTGTTTTGCGACTTGTGCCTGCCTCTCTACTATACTTTGTCATTTCCTTACTGCGAGAGTACCTTTATTGAGTATGCGCCAAAACTTTAGGAACCTTTCAACTCTACCACAAGACTCCTATCGCTTAAACTCCATTCTTTCCAAATATTTTTTCAAATCTATTCCTAATAGAAAGATTTGGAAACACTTCAATTCTTCAAATTTTTTTCTGATCCTTGAAATGTGAATCTAGGAATTTCGATTAACAACATTCCTTCTCTCGCTTGCTTCCTGAAATCTCTTTGTGACCGTAGAACTGTTGAACCACTCCCTTTATGCCATCGTTATAACAATGGACAGTTTTCTTGTAACTCAAGTTTATACCTTCTTCTTTGAAGAGAGCTCGGGCGACTAGTCTTTCCACACTGTCTCGTCTTTTATCTCTTCAAATCTTTGCCCTCACATTTAACCTCTATGCTCATTCTTCCATGTAAATTATTAGTAGAATCTGAAACACTCATCCTTCTTCTATTTTCCACACTTACTACGACCTGCATGGATTAAACGTAGGCCTCTGGATTTTATCTAACAGAATATATATATATATATATATATATATATATATTTCATATAATATATATATATCTATATATATATAATATATCATTATTATATATATTATATATATATATATATATATATATATATATATATTATATATAATTTCTTTGGATATTATTTTCCCTCTTGGGATAGTAATTTTATTCTGAACTTTAGAATTTACTTTTAACAAAAGTTTTGCCTCTGTAGACACATTTCGAGCATTTATAAGGCACAATAGTCTTTAAACTTTTTTGCTGGTTATGCACCCCATAACAAAAATTACGGCTAATTTTCAAAATAAATTTATTTGTATATATATATATATATATATATGATATTATTATATATATATATATATATATATATATATATATATATAATATATATATATATATATATATATATATAATATATATATATATATATAATATATATATATATATATATATATATATATATATATATATATATAGTATATATATTATTATTAATATATATATATACATATATATATATATGGCCAGCCTCTAGAAGAGCCACAATCCATATCTCAAAACTACAACAGCTACCGGGAAAAGGAATACATTGCTGGAATCCTGGCAAAATTTTATTCCGAGGAAACTGTTAAAAAAAAAAAAAAAAAAAAAAATATATCTCGCAAACTACCAAAGCTACAGGGAAATGAAATACACTACTTGGAATCTTTGGAAAATTTTAGTAGAAAAGGTAAAAAAAAAGAAAAAATAAAATAAAAATAAGCAAATCTTTTTTTTTTTTTTGGGGGGTGCTGGAACATAGTAATATATAATATTATTTGAAATGTTTCCTTGAACTTCAATTTTAGGGGGCTCGAGCCGACGGGAACACAGGGGGGACGTTTTCCATACCCCGCGTAGGGAGGGGCGGAAAGGACCGCCCGCGACACCCAATCACAAGAAGCGGGGGTTCCGGAGACGCATAATCCGGAGGGGTTAATTAGTCCTATCCGGAAGTTCCCGGAAGGCCTAGAGACCCCGACTCCTGCCATCGGTGCGGTATACCCTTGGGGTATTCTTTAGTTAAAAAAACGCAAAATTTAATAGAAAGTCTATTTTTTACGAGTAAACAATAAAAGGTCTCTAAAATAGGCTCTCTAATCATATTACTATAATTATTTAACAATAATTTTTTTATTTTTTTATTTTTTTTAGCATTTTTCCTATGTAAAATTTTACGACAAGGATTCCAAAAATATATTCCTTTTCGCTGTAGCTTATTGTAGTTTTTGAGATATAATTTTTTTTTTTTTTTTTTTTTTTTTTTTTTTTTTTTACATTTTCCGCACTAAAATTGGACCAGCATTCCAGCAATGTATTCCTTTTCCCGGTAGCTGTTGTAGTTTTTGAGATATGGATTGTGGCTCTTCTAGAGGCTGAGCGCATGATATAATTATATATTATATATATATAATATATAATATATATATATATATATATTATATATATATATTATATATAATCTATATATATATTATATATATATATATATATATATATATATATATATATATATATATATATATATATATTTCATTCTCACCACATAAACACAATCCCGAGATCGGAAAGGAACCTCAATCCCGAGATCAGAAATTGGTCAATGGAAGTATTTGTAAGGTTTCTTACAAGTGGTACATGTTATTTAAGAGCAAGGATATTAAAGCCCGATAGCAAACCTTGCTTCAGCGCAACGCAATCGGGGTGCTTGCCATAGCGGGCGTGAGTTTGCATCATAATACGCGGCCTTTCCAATGCGTGAAGCATGAGAAGAGTGATTTGTATGTGAATAGATTTTTCTGTTGTTTGTGTTGGCTATGTTGGTAGTGATGTGTGTGTATTAAGATTAGTGTAATACACTATGACGTAAACTGTAATTTGTAAATATTAAAAATATCTCCTACTGACGACAATTTTTTGAGTCCTTTCACGTAGCCGAACTCTCTCAACTAAAATACCAGCATAAACCTTCCCTACAACAATCAGCAAACTAATTCCCCTATAGTTCCTACATTTCCAGTTAGTAGTATAAGATGTACTTCTAGCAGCCAAAACCAACATCCATAAGTTGCAACCGGATGTTGCAAATGTTGCAAAGCAACATTTTGCAACATTTGGTTTTGACGTTTGATACGTCAAAGTTAGGATTTTGAAGGTCGTCGAGTGAGACTGATTTTAATGTCTGGAAAAACGTTTTCTGAGTTTTTTACCTGAAATTAGTAGGTTTAGCCACCCAAAAAGGAGTTTTGGTTCCTAGAAGGTTTTAAAAGATCGATAGACATGTCTGATGATTCTCTTCGATTTATCGAGGTCTTTTACCCCCCAATTCAATATTTAAATCATCTTTCTACGTGTTCTGGTTGGTGTAATGCATTGAAAAACATAATCGAAAGAAAATCGTCACTATTATTTAACATTTATTTCTCTCTCTCTCTCTCTCTCTCTCTCTCTCTCTCTCTCTATATATATATATATATATATATATATATATATATATATATATATATATATATATATATATATATATATATATATATATATATATATATATATATATATATATATACGATATGTTTCTTTTACATGTCAAAAGCATGGCAAAAACAGTTTTTAGTTTGAATTCCTTTTCATTTGTAAATTGTTTGGTTATTAAATAAAAATTCTTTATTACATTACTTAAGTGATATTTACCTTTATATAATTAAAATAATTAAAATAGTGTATAATGGAAGCAAGTGTAGAATTTAAATTGAAAAATAGCTTTAAAAGCTTATCTTAGGAACAACAACAATTTTAAAAAATCTGGAAGGCCTACATTTTTCTTAATTTCCAAATAACATCCAAAAGACCAATAATTTTCTATATATATATATATATATATATATATATATATATATAACATATATATATAATAATATATAATAATATATATATATATATATGTATATATATATATAATATAATATATAATATATAATATAATAATAATAATAATAATAATAATATAATATATATATATATATATATATACTCTAATATAATATATATATATATAATAATAATAATAATAATATAATATAATAATAATATATATATATATATGTTTATATAATAATATATATATATATATATATATATATATAATAACAATATATATAAGACTAAGAATATATATATGTAATATAAAAATAATAATAATAATAATAATAATAATAATAATATATAATAATATATATAATAATAATAATAATAATAATATATCCAATAATATATACAATATATATATATAATATATATGTAATAATAATAATAATATATGTATATATATATATATATATATATATATACTATATATATATATAACTGTATACCCAATTATAATCTTCAAGGTGCGCCACTGATATATATATATATATATATATATATATATATATATATATATATATATATATATATATATATATATATATATATATATATATATATATATATATATTATAATGGCGTGACAGGACGAACCTTGCCTCTAGCCGAAGAAAGGAAAACTCCTAAGCGCAGAAAGCTAATAGAAAGGAAGTGATCGACTTTATTGGCAAGAAAACGCCAGCACAGCCGGTTCGCAACTCTTTTTGTAAAAATGAAAAAAGGATCAATCGCTGGATACTCCTTGATGTCACTAAGGAGACTATCTACGAAATGAAACACACACACAATTTCATATAAAAATATATAATTAAAGAAAATGATATTCTATATATACAGACTGGTGGTTAAATGTGATAAAAAAATATATTTTAATATAAGTCAATATCGATATATAAATATAGTGGTATTCCTTAGAGAGTAAATAACTTAAATATAAATTATTTAACTTTGGTAAAATCGTATTTTGTAATAAAGTATGTTTCAATATCAATCAATACACCTATATCAATATAGATGTATTCTTACGAAGTTAAACAATTTAAACAAATTATTTAAATATATAAATTAGGCGAAATTGGGAATGTCAAAATAGGGTAAATCAAAAAACAATGATTATCGAATTCGCGATATCAAAATAATAAAAAAAATACGCAACATGAAATAAGGAAAAAAATATAAAAGTCAACCCTGAGCATGCATAATTCGCAATTCGGAATTTTAGTTCTTTAAGAAAAATAACAGAATAATTCTTTTAAGTTTTAAATCAATTGAGAATTTACGTAAGTTAGGTTAGATAGTATATATAGTATATATATATATATAATATATATATATATATATATATATATATATATATATATATATATATATATATATATATATATATATATATATATATATATATATATATATATATATATATATATATATATAGTCGACATCTATTGGTAAAATACTCGAATATTACAATTGATGTGTCTTTAAAGTAGTTACGATTACAGATTACCCCAGATAAATTGGAAAGATTTAATGCCCCAGAAACATCAATGTCATACATTCCATTTGCCTTCTCTGCATTCTCAGTCATACTTCGTTATTTAATCTTGGGGATGTAAAAATCACCCTATAATGAGTCTCCAATAGCGACAGAGTATCCTGGCAAGGTCGCCAAAATATATATATAACGGCGTGATGGAACGAACCTTGCCTCTAGCCGAAGAAAGGAAAACCCATAAGCGCAGAAAGCTAATAGAAAGGAAGTGATCGACTTTATTGGCAAGAAAACGCCAGCACAGCCGGTTCGCAACTCTTTTTGTAAAAATGAAAAAAGGATCGATCACTGGATACTCTTTGATGTCACTAAGGAGACTATCTACGAAATGAAACACATACACACAATTTCATATAAAAATATATAATTAAAGAAAATTATATTACATATATACAGACTGGTTAAAAGCGATAAAAAAATATATTTTAATATAAATCAATACCTTTATATACATAAAGCGGTATTCCTTCTAAATTAAATAGCAAAATATAGATTATTTGACTTTGGTAAAATCGTTTTTTTGTAGTAAAGTATGTTTCAATATCAATCAATACACCTATATAAATATAGATATATTCTTACGAAGTTAAGCAATTTAAACAAATTATTTGAATATATAAATTAGGCGAAATTGGGAATGTCAAAATAAGGTAAATCAAAAAACACTGATTATCGAATTCTGGATATCAAAATAATGAAAAAAAATACGCAACATGAAATAAGGAAAAAAAATATAAAAGTCAACCCTGAGCATGCATAATACTCGAAATACACCTATATATAAATATATGTGTATTTGTAACAAAGGAATTTTTGCAATTCGCAATTTTAGTTCTTTAAGAAAAATAACAAAATAATTCTTTTAAGTTTTAAATCAATTGAGAATTTACGTAATTTAGGTTAGATAGTATATATATATACATATATATATATATATATATATATATATATATATATATATATATATATATATATATATATATATATATATATATATATATATATATATATATATATATATATATATATATATATATATATATATATATATATATATATATATAGTCGACATCTATTGGTAAAAAACTCGAATATTACAATTGATGTGTCTTTAAAGTAGTTACGATTACAGATTAAATACGTTAAAGAATGGTGACGTAACTTAATTGTTAAATGTTATTCGACCCTCCGGTTGAACAGGCGTCACGCAGACGTCAGAATAAATAATAAGGCTCTCTCAATAGATCGTATCTTCGATTATTAGTTCAAGGCGATTATTAAGGCACGAGTAAATAATGACCAGATGGCGAAATACCCGGCCAGAGAAAAGATTGAGACACTCAAGAGATTAGGGTCGCTCCCAGCTTTGGTTCAAGTGCAAAGTATGAGCAACCTCTTGCTTCAAGCCCCGATCCCTGCAGAAAACGCAGTTATCAAAGATCGTGCGTAAACTATTAAATGAACAGTAATTAAAATAATATAACGACAGGGTATAATAGAAAGATTCGAAGATCCACATACCCTAATGCGGGGATCCCTTGAAAAATAGAAACTTCGTAATATCAAGCAGCAGAATATAACGCAGCAATTAGACTGCCAAAGTATTGAAAATGGATACAAAAAAATTTTGTTTTATCTTTTTTTTTTTCTTTTTTATTACCTAATCTGCAAATGAAAGGGGATATTAAGCATTTACGAAAAAAATGTTGTCAAGTATATTCTAATATATATAATATGCATGACATTCTACTTAGATTATTCATCTATTGGATTTTGGCCCCAGGGTTATGTAAAATTTCCTCTCCCCATTTCCATTCCATGTCAGAATCCACAAACATCATCGTCGCAATCACCACTGCTGAGATAAGCACACAATCTGGAAAGGAAAAAATAAAAATGGTAGCACCCGTAGCAGCGGGGCCATTACATTATCCCCCACCAGAAAATGCCTCATTTTCTCAACAAACCAGGAAAAGATGTTACATGACTATCACCCGTGTGACCGTGACATCGTTAAAAAGACAACATAATACCCAATAAATATTTCCCAATACCATATGTAAACATAAAATAATGAAAAAAATCCATATATATCAATGAAAAAAAATGAGAGCTTCACAACATATAACTCAAAAAAACAAATAAAATGAAATATTATAGCTTTACAACATATAGCTAGAGAAAAAGAATAAATTATTAGAGCTTTACAGCATATAGCTCAAAACCAAGACTTTTTACAATATTTAAGCTCGTTACAACACATGGGTTTTATGGGTATATTTTATTACAATTATGAACCATAACATGAACATTATCATGAAAAACATCATTTGAGAAAATAATTAAGGAGCTTCTTTTTTTTCTTTCTTTCTTTTTTTTCATACATAAATATATTTGTATCTTTATTATTATTTTTTTTCCTTTTTTTTTATATAACAAATTAAAAAAGATTTTTTTTCATATGACAAATTAAGAAAGATTTTTTTTCTTTTCATATAGCAAATTACGAAAGATTTTTTTTTCTTTTTCCATATAAAAATTTATAAAAAAATTAAAGTATTCTTTTGTGACATAATAAACTGAAGAAATTCTTTTTGGGGAACAATACAAATAAGGAAATTCTTTTTGAGTATAAAAATAAAAAATAAATAACTTTTAAGTAAAGCACTAGTGCATATTACAAAGCTAACTTAACAAATACTTTTATGGTAAGTCAATAACTTACAGAGTATTTAAGAGGTCGAAGAAGACCCTTGCTCCCTCATACCATGCAAAATCTCTTGCGCTCGCTAAAGGACGGCAGACGCGCCCTCCGGCATCATGCACTTCTCCAACCCTTCCAAATAGAATTGGAGTCTCCTTTCCTCCGCCGCATTCAAGACCTCAGGTACCGACTCCATCACTTCAACTTCCTCCAAATCTTTAGGGACAGAATACACCTGGGTAGATTCCAGGGAAAAATCCCACAAGGAAATAAGGGTTTCTATTGTCCCCACCGGACTCCTTTTCATTATTCCAACCAAATTCAGCGCCCCCAGGGATCTCGACAACTCGGAGAAGCCACCTCTTCTAGATGAGATGAATGCGCCACCCCGTGTGTTTCCACTGGTCGGCACAGGCGAGGCGACCAGTGGTACCATCGTTGAATCGAGCTCCTCCTCGAACGACTCGTCCAACAAATTCCGAAACTCCCCGGGCTCACTCACACTAGCTCGCGGAGGGGACGTCTCCAATGACACTAGCGACGCCACCTCAACCTCCCAATCCTGCGTCAGATCTCTCGACGAAGTAGACGAAGCACCTGCAGAATATGCAGGCCGTGGATCGGCATCGGCAGATTTGCCAACAGACCACAAAACAGACTCTTGAAGCATCGGGGAATGCCGACAGGAGAAACCCTTCGGGTCGACCACACCGGAGAATCAGGCACGGCCATCCTACCAACCGGGGCTGAGACAGGGACAGAATATCCCTCGTCCAATTCAACTGCTGCCTCCGATACTACCTTCCGTCTAAGATGGACCCACCAACAACTCATCTGAAAGAAGTCAAAGAAAGACTGCACGCATGCATCGGTACAATGCAGGCCATCGGAGAGCACAGCAGGGAAAAGCAGAAACTCCGAATTTAGCTTTAAAAATCGTGTATGAGTGGCGTCCCGCGTAGAAAAACGGAAAGTATTATCCTGGGCATACCGGTTGAACCCTTGGTTCATCATAAGAAACCAGTACTTGAGGCTCGGCTTCTTAAGGCCTAGGTTCTTATTATAGATTTCCCGGGAACGCTCCTGTAAATAATCCGCCTGGAACAGTGGTTCCCTCTCCATTAAAGGAATAATGTTCTTTAGGTCTTTCCTTATTAGCATGTTTTCATTGAATGCGTATATATTCTTCACTCTGGGCAGCAAAAGATAGATCTCCATACGCTTCTTGGCCCGGTGACAAACTCGCTCAACCTCCCGCATCAGCCTCGGAATCCTGCTCCAATCCGCGGCAGGGTCATCCGTGAGCAGGGACACTCCCTCTGCCTTTGCAAATAACACCTTCCTTCATGCAAAGGAAGTTAGCCCCAACAACAGCAGAATATCTACTGTCTTCAAATCTAAATTCCGAAGAATATCGGGGACTTCTTCAATGCTCCGTTCAGCTCGGGCATTGACCTGGATTTTATGGTCCATTTGGACTAATTTTTCGGCTGCGCGGCGAAAAGCAACCGCCTCCGAATCGCCGATGACCAGAATGTTTTTCATCTGCAAAGCAAAAATACCTCTTTTAGAATATAGAATTGGTTATATATCACAATGAAAAATAACATAAAAAAAATAAGGACCTGTAAGGCAATTGGGATTAATGCATCCTAGCTCATCATATTAATAAAGTTATTTTATAATTCATTATATGATAACGTTTTCGCAAATAACGATTGTTACGATACATTTTACGAGGTATGTTTGCTTTCGTGAATTTATAATTTATGCTTAATAATTTTTTTGCTTTATTTTTATTTTAATTTTTAATTAATTTAAAAGTTTTTCGGTTCTGATATTCCAGAGGGACAGCCATTTTATACGAAAGATCCGCTACAGCTCCCCTAGATCTCGCATGAGGCCGTTGGTTTCCCACCTCTGGCTCCAAAACAATATCAGACCCCTCTGGCTCGAAATAGGAATCACTCATATATTCTCCATTCAAACTCTTACACTCGCTTTCATGCTCGCTCTCAGACGACTCCAAATCGTATATACCCCCCAGTGAACTATTCTGAGGAGATGACCGCAACAAATTTTGCACCTGAGGGCTAAATCCCTCAAATGCCGACGATTGGCCCCACGATTTTTCTAACTCTCCAAAACGCTTCTCACGACTTTCAGAAAGCTCCGTCTGAACCGATCCATCAGCTGATGGCGAAGCGGGTTCTAACTGGATCACCGGAGTGGTAAAAAAAATTCGCCTATTACGATATGATCTCACCGAAGGCTGAAATGTGGACATGGAAATCCATAACCGGGACTCAAGTTTCGCTGACTCAGCAGAACCCTCCTCAATAGGATCAATGCGACCGTGATGGCTGACAGAACTATCGATGGAGGATCGAATCGGACTGGAGAAGGACTCCTCAATCAGCTCTGACACACTTCTACTAAGGTGTTGTACCTGATCTAACACTACAGGCTTCATCATCCTGTCTAAACGTTCCTGACTCTCAGCCAAATCCTGCAGAACAGAATATTCTGCACACGAAAATGGCATTACCTCAAAACCTAGAAAATCCTGTTCTTCTTCTTCCAACTTCAAAGCATCGAATAGATTTGGCCCTTCTGTCACCAAGCTACTTTCCTCCCTTTCTTCTTCTTCTGGTGGTAAAATATCACATACTTCCCTGACTTCCTCTTTGTCGCACTCATCATCGGAATGCAGTAATAAGGTCTTAAAATAGTGGACTTTTCCTCAAATATTCAGGAACATCTACCCACGGCCGTAACTGTGAATAATGCTTGGTTACCTCTTTACCTCGAGGATCCACAGGATATCGGGAAATGACATATGATAGAGTATTAGAGTATACCTTAAGAACAATAAAAGGACCAGTATACCGGCTTTTGAACTTATTTGTTACCAAATCCTTCGGAAGATGCGTTTTGTAAGTAATTTATTCCCCTTTTTGTATGGAGCAAATTTAGAAGACGGCTCCCTCCAATACTGTTGTAAACAGGGATTCCGGGTAATAGTATGTGCCTTTTTGAGTAAAACCTCGCTAAGGGTTGCTTTAATGGCAAAATGCCACGTATTGTTGTATAAGATCGCGGCCTGAGGTAATTAGGTATCCAAGGAAACGAGATTCTCTTGCACCAACATCCGTAAAGTCTGCAATAGAGTACGATTAACCCTCTCTGTAACTCCGTTACATTGTGGCATATGGCTTAAAATTACCACGTGAGAAACACCAAACTCTCGAAAGACCTCTTCAAACGGTTCACCCATGAATTCCAACACCCTATCACTATTGCCACAGCAATACTAGTCTTTTTGACAAGTGGCACCACTGAAATAAATTTTGAAAAGTGGTCAATGGCCACGAGACAATAACCATGATTACCTCTTGACCTTCATAACTGGAGCAAATCCACCGCCAACAAATCAAAAGGATGATTTGAAGTGATTTTTAGAAGTGGCGGTTTCACGCTATTAGGATTTGTCTTATTCTGCTGACAATGTGGACAACTTCTACACACATCAGCCACAACTTGCACCACCCTCGGATTTCATGTCTTCATATATGAGATATATTAATTTATTCCTTCCCAAATGACCATATTCAAAATGAATCTGACAGACTACAGCAATCAAATATGAAAAGGGAATTATATATTTCCTAAAGTCACCTGCATTGAGGTACAATATATCACCTTCCAAGGATAGTTTATCACCCACTGTCTTAAATAAACTTAACGTTTTATCCCACTGAGAAATTGGAGTTCGATTTTTAACCACCCTGACAAGTTTCCTCAGAGTTGGATCTTGTTTCTGCTCTCTTAAAATAGCCTCACTGTCTATAGTAGAGGTAGACAAAAGATTATGATCTCCGTTAGATTAAATATGGAGACTCTGAACCTTTACCATATTTATTTGCCGATTGCTGCCATCATCTGGTGGTACATTCTTTCCACCATCGTTTTTAATTGGATATAGCAGATTATAATGTAAGCCCGATACACACCTCAAATGATAAACGTCACTGTACTCATTACCATAAATTAATGGAGTAGTCGTATAATAATACACGTGTACTTGATATTTACAAAAGTTGGGCAAATGCCTGAATTACTTCCGGAATAGGCATCTGTCCAGGAAGTCTTAGTTTTTTTCAAAATGTTCCTACCCTTCAGATTATATTTACCTGGATCTTTTAAGAGCTCATCAACAACTACTTCTCGGATGTCTATGTGAGCACTCTCACTCCCCTCCAAGCATAGCGCGAAACATCTGAAGAGCGAATCTTCCCCCCCCCAGGTACCTTCACCTGCCTAAAGCCAGTTGGGATAGTGAACTGCTCACCTGAGCAGTTGTCCGATTCCAATTCCGATTCCGGTAAATATTTTTATTCCACTGCAGAAAATGGCGAGTGCGACAACGCATCAGCGAGGACGTTTTTCCTCCCGCTAATATGTCGCACTTCGTAATTGTACTCATTGAGATCATCTAAAGTCCTAGCTATGCGCCCATCAGCGGCTGACATATTTTGTAAATATTGAAGCGGCTCATGATCTCTATAGATCACGAACTTTTTCTCATTACAAAGGAAAGGTCGTAAGGCTCTCACTGCCCACCGTAAAGCGGCTAACTCGCGCTCAACGGTAGAATACCACTGTTGCGTTTTCGAAAAAGTCATTAAAATAAAAGCTATAGGTCGAGATTCCCCATCCTTCTGCTGCGGTAGCACTGCTCCAGCACTGATGTCCGAAGCATCGACGTGGAGTTCTAAGGGCGGCGAATCCAAACTATAGTCCGGAAACGTTAACAATGTCGGACTCACCAACGCTGACAGGAGCACTTCAAACGCGGTTTGACACTCCGGCGTCCAACGAACCACACGTCCGCCGGTCTGGAACGATAATGGCTTACCGATTGTGGAACAATTAGGAATATGGCACCGGTAGAAGTTAACCATGCCTAAAAATTGTATTAATTGCTTAACTGCCGTAGGCATTAGAAAATTAAGAACTCCAGATAAGTTCTTCTCCAGGGAAAGAATACCCTTACCACTAATAAGATGCCCCAAAAATTCTACCGACTCTCGACACAACTTCGTCTTCTTGGGTTTTAACTTAAGCCCGTTGGCTTGCAATGCTTTCAGAGCTTTTTCCAGAGAAACCAAGTGCTGCTCGAAAGTGTGGGACCTAATTATTATGTCATCCAAATAAGCCATGACCTCTGACCAGGGAATTCCTGAAAGAGCCAGCATCATGCCCATCTGGAAAGTGGCTGGTCCACCTTTCACCCCGAATGGCATCCGAAGAAACTCATAATGAGAAAGAGGCGTTGAAAATGCAGTCTTCTCCACACTATCTTCAGCCATTTCAATTTGGTAATAACCATGAACCAAATTGATTGTGGTAAAATATTTTGAACCCGACATATTATATATCGAGTTAATCTTGTTAGGCAAGGAAAAAGCGTCATCCTTGGTATATTTATTTAAGGCCCGGTAATCAATACATAGACGTAAGGAACCGTCCTTTTTTCTCACTGGAACAACAGGAGCAGAATATGGTGATCGACCTTTACGGATAATGCCGCTGTCCTCTAACTCGTAACACTGTCGCTCGATCTCCTGCGCTAGTGGCCCTTGAAATCGACTTGCAGGTACATGAATGGGTTGATCAGTGGTTAATTCAATATGGTGTTGTACATTCTTAGCTAATCCAACATCATCATCTCTTGTACTGAGAACAAAAGAATACATCAGAAACAGATTAAGAAGTTGCTCCTTTTGTGAATCGTCGACCGGGATGTCGGAAAATTCAAATTCCTCAATCTTGTCTCGAGTCTAGTACTCTTGCATATCTGGTTCGCTGGAGTCATACACACAGCTACTACCGGCGAATTATTATGCGAGACTACCCCAGGAAGCACCTTCAAATTACCGTCCCGAACCCCCTCCAAAAGGAATGTGTCCTGAACGTACGGTCAGCCATCAAGATTTATTGAAACAAACCCACATTGATAGGCCTCCAACTTGGCATTCTCCTGGGTACAAACCTCTATTCCTTCAACGTTTCTCCCAGAGTCCTGTGCTATTACCTTAAACCGACCTCCTTCGTGACTGAGCAACTGATATGTTGACATATCAGGGAGAAGATTATTGGCTCGAAAACAAAGGATCTCCCAACACAAGGGAATCTCCTAAGCACTCTGAAGGAACCACATGAAA
>JABUQX010005792.1:0-5000 GCA_015478945.1 Trachelipus rathkii
GAGATGGTGATTGATTGGATTATGAAGTTGTGTAATAAAGCGTTTACGGAGGGTATCAAGTTCCGAGGGCATTGGATGAGAGGCAGTAATAGTAAGCTTATATAAGGGGTAGGGGAGATAAGGGAAACTGTAGAATATAGGGGATATCTAGTTTTGATTGAGTGTTGTACGGGAGATATATGCTGGTCCTTTAGTCGAAAGAGTGACGTCGAGTGACTGAAGGTCAGATTAGTGGAGAGAGCAGAGCCTGCGTTTAGGAACTGGTAGAGGAGTGTGGCATCCAATCTTTAACATTGAAACAAATTGACTGAGAATAATTGAGGAAGAAAGAATATAATTGTAATTTAGGTTATGGATTTGCAACAGGCGTATGATACGATTAATAGCTCCGGAAGCTCTATTTCCAGCTGTGTTCATGTAATTAATATGGTTGTTGGTGGTAGGCTTTTCTGAATGGAATCAAACAGTATGTATTGGAGATAGCCGAAAGCGTGCTGTAATGAATAAATGGTGTCAAAAGTGATTGGTTTAATATTAATAGCGGAGTGAGGCAGGATGTGTTTATGTCCCCCTTGTTATTCAATTTGTATATGGTGGGGTTATGAAAGAATTAGAGAATGGGGTGGCAGGAAATGGTGGTAGAACTGATTAGAAATGGAGGTGAGTGGAGTGTGGCCCTAATCTATTAATATGCGGATTGATATTTGAGTTTTGTGTGGATGAATCTGAAGAGAGTTCTTGAGTAGGATTGGTTAGAAGATGGATTTGGCATGGTTTAAAAAGAGGGGTTTTGAAAGTACAGTAGATAAGAGTAAGGTTGTGGTTATGAGTGAGGACAAGTCCTCGGTCTGAAGTTATGTTAGATGGTGAAATTCAGCTGAACAATTAGTATTGCTGCAGTTTAACGCATTTAGGAGTATTATGTTGGATGAAAGGGAACCGGATGCATGTCAGCCAGTTCAAAGTTACTTAAAGTTGTGAGATGACAGGAAGGTGGCTGGTGGAATTAAATCGTTGGTAGAATGTAAAAAGGGACCATTAAGTCTTCAGTGCGCTTGGGTCCTTACATGAGGGTATACTGTTGTATGCCATCTGATGTTAATGTATGAGTAGTGGAGTGCAATGTCAGGTTACATAAAAGAAATAAATAATTCTAAAGTTCAATGTGTTCAGATGGACAATCTAGGGGCGTTTGTTAGCAGATAAGAAGAATTGAAGAAATGAGGAATGAACGTATTAGAAAGTTATGTGGTGTGAAGAAAAAGCGGGTTTAAAAAATGAGGGAGAATAAATTTAAGTACGCTTCGCATTGGGTATCTTGGTTCAACTGTGGGAAAAGGAAGAATGACAGTCGGTTGGGTTAAGCGAGTCGTTATAAGTGGTGAGGTGTATTGGGAGTGCAGACCGGCTGGAGAGACCGAAGAAAAAAAAGCTGGATTGAGTCAGTAAACGGAATGTCTGAAGGAGAGAAAATGTGAGATTTGGCCAGAGGGCGAGAATAAAGGTGCAAAATAGAAGTGAATGGAGGCGTGATTTTGTGAGGGGTATGGTTGTGGGCCACCATGGGGTCCAGGGTGAACCATACCACTTTGAACTGATATGCCCATTGCTGAGGGTACCGTCGCGGTCCCGGTGAAGATCTAGGGTGGATTTTCTGATTGCGTCGAGTTCTCACTAATAGGTATAGAGGGGTCGGGTAAGGCTGGGCGTTCTTTTCGTTACTTGTATGCATTAAATTCTTCCTACTACTTCTTTTCACGATGCTATGTCAGCGCAAACCTTAACCCCCAGTCTTGGGGGAAAAAAAGGAAGATATATATATATTATTTTTATATATGAGTATATATATATATATATATATTTATGACTATATATAATATATAATATATATATATCTGATAATATTATATACTTATATATATATAGTATATATATATTATATATTATAGTATTATATATTATATATGATATATATATACTATCCGTGATATATATATATATCTATTAGTTAAATTGACCCATAACTTGGGCCAATTATCACAAAGAACAATATACATAATAATTATCAACTTGCCTTCAGAACCTTGGGAAATAACCGATTTCAAATGACATAAATTGGTCTCATCTTTAATTCTTTGGAGCATTATGTATTTAATGCTTTCTTTATTCATCGACCATTTACAAAAGAAGTTGAATTTGGATCCAAACATCATTGTAAAATCAATGTTTATCTGTAAAGGTATATGAGAAATTGCAGTTAAACTTTAAACTTTTAAGTTTTAACTGTAAAGTATTTTTTTGTGAATAAATAGGTGGAGGTTAAGAATTATTTACGAAATTTGGTTGCTACAACAAAGAGGAGGAAAACCACTTTAATAAGAAAATGTTGATTTGATTACCAGAAATAGTAAGAGAAAAAAACAATATTAAATGAAACCGTTCTCATTCTATCCAGTAAAATTAGGTTAATAAAAGCATACTCACTAAAATATGTCCCATAGGGTGTTCAAGGATGGGCCATTCTTTTAGGGTACTTTTGATAAGTTTATCATCTTGCAAACGAATGCTCGTAATTCTACTTTTTGAAGTAATTTTCCAATACTGCTCGACTTTGTCCCAAGGTTCCTTGTTGTGTAACATTTAGCCAGCTGTCGCCATCTGTGTGTACTTCCTTCAGAACAACTCCTGCTGAATACAAAGTGAGAAAATTTTTCCATTTTAGCCAAAAAACCATTTATTAAAATTATTATTTTTATAAAATAATTTTATCAAAAAATTAAATAAAAAAGTTTATTGAATGAAGATTCCATGGTTTCTTCTTACCTTCAACTGGAAAGAAATCAAAATCGTTTCTTCAAATTCCCGACGAATTTAATTTCTAACGACGTTACAGATTTATTCTACTTTGCGCAGAATTTTCTTCACTCATATTCTTAATTTTTCAATTAATTTTCTTTTGTCTTATTTTGATATTTCCAATCTTGTTTGAGCTTGGCATCATGACAGGAATGAACATAGGTAAAAGAAAATGCTCTGAATGGAAATGTTTCCAAATACTGAAATGTGGTATTCTTAATCCATTTTCCCATTGAAAACATTTCTATATATGTATATATATATATACTATATATTTATTATATATATATATTATATATATATTAATATAATAGTACTATATCTTATATATATATATATATACATATATACTATATATTATAATAAATATATATAATATATATATATATATTATTACTATATTATTGTATATATATATATATTAATATATAATTATATATTTACTTCTTCATAAACTCCGGTTTATATTATCCCAAGATTGGGGAGTACTAGTTGTGCAGTAGCTTGCATTAGAAAAAAAAAGAATACAAAGATTATATAAACAGGTCGGGAAGAATAAGCCCAGCCTTACCGCCCCCTTCTGTATAACCATTAATTACGTGAGAAAAAAAATCAAACCCTACGAGCTTCATGGGACAGCGATGGACCTTCACTATGGTCGAGACTCATCATAGTAAGGGTTCATCCGTTGGCCCAGGTGGGCCACAACGGCATACCCCTCACAAAACCCCAGCCATTCATTCACTCGTTATACACCTTTCTTCTCGCCTCTAACAATTCACATTTCTCTCCTTCAAACATTCGTTTACGTACATCAATCCACTTTATTCTTCAGTCTCCCGCAGTCCGGTCGGTTCCCAAACACAACTCACCCACCAATACAATACCAGTGTGCAACACCCTGCCATTACAATTCCTATTCCACTCTTACCAAAGCAGTTGCCAATATACTAATTTCATTTGATTCTGTCACTTACCCCTTTATTTCCACCCACACCAACTCCTCTACATACGTTCAATTCCAACAATTTTAAATCATTCTTCTCACACCTACGCAACACCCCTACAGATTGTCCATCTGAACACATTGACTTTAATTAGATCTATACCTCTTATATCCGACCACATAGTCTCACTCCAGTACATTAAAATAGGCAACAACACGACATATTACACCTCATGCGTAGAGAACCCTGAGCACAACTCAGACTTTTAGTCCCTTTACATATCACCTAACGATTCATCGAATTTGCAACCATGACTCACCCCTGCTCATTCACATCAACTTTCGACTACTCTCTCTGCATCATCCTTCCTATCTCGATCCCAACATACTAAGCTTCCTAAATAGATTCTAAACATCAGAGACACATTGATTTCCGCTGCTACCATCTAATCATAATCTTCACACTGAGGACTGTCCTCACTCCTAACCATAACCTTACTCTTATTCCCGATTTATTCTTTCAAGCCTCTCCTTTTACACATCTCTGCCAATTATTCTGTCTACCAATCCTCTCAAACATACTTCAGATTCGCCACACAAACCCAATATCATTTTCCGCATATCAATTAGGGTAGCGGGCAACCCTCCACCTCATCTCCATTCTCCCTTATCATTTTAATTAAACACCATTTCTGCCATCCCTACCTCGAATTCTTTTATAACCCCATCCTATAAAAATTGAATAAACAAGGAGACATAACACAACCGTGTCTCACTCTCGCTATCCTATTCAGCTCTCATAATATATCTATAATACCACGTATATCTATTTACCATAAATATATTAATATATATATATATATGATAGTATATACTATATATTATATATTATATATTATATTAATATATTATCATATACTAGTAATATCTATAAAATAGTATAATATTCGGTATATCTCAAAAGTCTGTGATTATACAAATGTTCGCGTAATGTAAGTTCTGAAGTGGCGTAAAAAGAACCTAATGGCAGTATAGTAGCATGGTTTGCGAGTGGCCCATATACGCAGTTATACATCCAAAAGGGAGAATGGCTTATGGCATGCCTTGGACTGGGTCGAGATCACCGTAAGCGGACTTGTATTTCTCGGCAAAATGAATGAAAATGAATTCACTTCCAGGAAATGAACCTCACACTGAT
>JABUQX010005792.1:10000-12017 GCA_015478945.1 Trachelipus rathkii
ACTGACACAAGTACCATTTAGCAAAATTATCAGCAACATTGGTTAATTAATCATTACTGATCAACGAATATCTCTATCGTAACAGGTTCCAACATCAATAAGCTAACCATGATGTAACGAACTAAGAAAATAATTTCTGTAATATTTAAAACAAAAAATTTAGGCATAACCGTCTAACTCATAATACCTAATGGGTAAAGACAAACAACGTAAAGTTTTAACCTCTGTAAAGCATAAACTATGAATCATAACATACTTAACACACAACAACTTAATCAAGAAAGAGCTATCATTAACAGGGAAGTAAAACAGTTTTCATTTTTATCATATAATTTTCATTGAAAACAGCGTTATATAAATACATAAAAACTTAAGTTTCTAAAAAACATGTTTATTTTAAATATATTATTCATCTAATCAGAGAACATAGGATTCAGTAGGGTAAGTTCTATATATCTCTCTAAAAATTCAACACCCTTTGAAAGGATGTAACTATAAATGCCTTCAGCAGCACTAAACCATTTTTCAGCATATTTTGATTCGGCAGCACTCATTCTCTCGTACAAAAGAGAAGTAAATTCATCCAAGCTGATAGTTATTAAAGCATTCCTGTATACAGTACTTATAGCGGGAAACCACAATGTTTTTGGTTAAATATCATAGATACACGCATGTGCTAATAAGTATTAAAGTCCTAGTAGTAACATCGTTAGATGGCGATGTTAATTCGTTTTTTATTTTAAGAATCTTTAATATTTTCAGATGTTCGAACTGTGAAACCTATACACGTATGTCTGAAGGTCACACAATCGATAGGTTTCCAATAGTTGCGTACATCAAGGGTTTTAATATCGTCACACGACGAGAACACAACGTCTATTCTATTAGAACCTCTCACGTTATCTTTCCAGTTAGATATTTCACTGCTAGTCGATATACCAGATGACACACATTTATCCTCTATCCATCCTGCTGCAATATTGATAATCTTGATGAACTCTTCAACACAAATGAATAAAGGTCTATTATTTGAATCTCTGGATGGAATACAAGCAATGTATCGGTATCCATCCGGTTGACGATTAAATATAAATGACACATCGTTGGGAATAACGAAGCTCCTCGTGAAAATATCAACAACAGGTTTAGAGATGCGAGGAGATGCCATCGTATCAGCACAGCGAAAAATGTCCTACTGACGGAAATCGTATGCGTAAACAACCCTTAAATGTAATGAGATTCTTTCTTTCAATCAAGAGAAAGTAAACAAGAATACGACTTACGAATGAACCATATCAGTACCTCAAAGGGTATATATTCTCGTATGACAACAACAACAACAAAACAACAACAACACAACAACACACCAACCACACACAAGACACAACAACAACAACACAAGCACAACATAAACAGTACAAAAATAAGTTCTTTATATACTTACCAACGAATATGTGCTAACGTAACAGTGTTTTCACACACATTAATAAGCTAACATAGCATGACCAGAACTAAGAATATATTGTACAATGGCAAAACCTGACACACCTTACGCACGAATAAACTATTAACATTAACAAACTCCTGCGCTTAACAACAGTAAACTACATAACACCTCATACAAAACGTAACCTATTCACACTTTTTCAAGCCATATCTATACATATCAATGTTGATTTTACATTAACATCGTAATATTTAACAAAAATTTAGCATAACCCTGTCTAAGCATCATACTGACAACAAATATATTGCTAATGTAACAAATTTTTTACATCAACTTCGTAATATTTAACAAAAATTCATCATAACCTCGTCTAAATATCAAAATCCCCAACGAATAATTGCAAACACGCAAATTTTAACAAAACATAAAACATAAATTAATTTTTTTTTATCCTGACATAACATAAAAATAAGTTCTTTGAATAAAATATCACAGTTAAGGCGTAATAGTTTACTGATTTTAAAGCAGTAAATCAGTAAATCAGTAAATCTCTCTCACAACAACACGGAG
>JABUQX010005793.1:0-10000 GCA_015478945.1 Trachelipus rathkii
ATAGGACTATTTATAATACAATGATATAATTTTAATTTTATAAACATCAATATAAGTATATAAATATACACACTATATATTAATGGTGTAAATAGCTACATATTTACTATTCGTGGATAAATATATATATACACTACTGACCGACCTCAGTACACCGGTGCCGATACCTAGATAACTCCAATGATTATCATTATTATGTCATATTAAATCTATACTCGCGAAACTTAATATACGTATTTCCGTTCCTTATACATACTTATTCTTGCCTACTGTATATTGTCTGTAATTTTTCTATTTTTTTATCAGGCTGAGGATCACTCTAATATAGGGGTCCCTCGACGAAACTAATCATTTTGGGGTTGTACGTAAACCTCAGTATATAGATATATATTATATAAAAATATATATATTTATATTCTATTTTCCATATTTATATTCATACGTCAAAAAAGTACAACATAATATAAAACATATCTATTATATATACTTTTTTTATAACTTTTATATAATATATATATATATATATATATATATATATATATATATATTTACATATATATTATATATTTATTAATTATAATATATAATTTTTATATAAATAATATTATATAGATATATTTAATGTGACTATGTAATGAGACGATAGAGTACTGCTGAGAACCACTACGTTGACTCAATAGAATTTACGACAGTCTTAGTGCAAGCATATGAGTGTATGTACTTACTAGTGATGGGCCGATGAATCGCTGATAGAGACCGGTAACCTTTACTTACTTCTTTCTTCTTTTTCCCTTTATATATATTATACCATCTCAACTGTTTATCTTCTTCATGTCTTCTTCTAATTTACTATATCTTCTTCTCTTATTTATATATACCTCTTACCTCATCATTATTATTTCCTCAAGTAAATAAGTATGAGTCATCTAAAGAACTGGGCATAAAAGTAATTGAGTATCTTACAATCCAAAGCTCGAGGAAGGTTTCGAAGAGACTATGTCATGAGTATCAAGTCATGAGTGCTAGCTATAAAACATATGATGAGAGGAATTTCATAAGCTGACGATTAGGCATTGCACATATGTAATAAACGTTTAGAGCAATAATAATATAGAGTTATGAGAGGAAATGTGTATGTGTCAATATGTAGTATGCCACTGTAGTGTGTAGCATGTAGTCGTTGGGTAGATATAGGTGTATATGGTGAGCACTAGTAACAGGATGTAAAGTAGTCTATGGGTATGTCAGTACAGTACTATACAGTGATGAGTAGATAGTATCTAAGGTGGTGGGTGTGCTAAGAGTACTCTGATGACCGGTATAGATGTATTCATGAGTGGGAGTAGTAAAGAGGTCTACGTGTGTAAATGAAGAGGATGAGTGTGATGTGTGTAGATATGTATGGAATGGTATTTGAGAAGTAATCTGTGATAACATCCATCCACTGTAGGCCTAGATTGATTGAACTTGTAGATATGTCAGTGTAGTTGTACGTGTATCATAGATGACATAATCTAGAGTCGCGGTTGGTATATGCTGTAGTAGTGTATAGAGTAGACCTACATATGTCGGAGTTGTGGTGTGTGTGTGTGTCGTAATAGAAATGCTTTAAGGATAGGACCTAGTGGGGTATGTGTGCTGGTGTGTGTGTGGTGTGTGGTGTGGTGTATAAGTAGGTGTGAGGTTAGGAACAGTAACATACAGGGACTTAACGTTAGGGGGCAGATTACTACATACCTCATTGTTTAGGATTTTATCGATTTGAGATTAATAGGTTTGTAACTCACTATAGTTTCATGATATAAACTCATATATAAGGTTTTATCTATAGACGTCAGATCTATATCAGTATGCTTACGAGGAGACTTAATTCTCACTTTAATCCCTCAGATATATACTAGTTTAATAGTATTATGGCTATATATATATATAGTTATAATATATATATATAGTATATATATAGTATATATATATATATATATATATATATATAATATATAACTTTTATGAAAAGGTACAATTTCAGGCTTTAGTATTTAACGAGTATCATGACCTGAAATATTAAATAGGCCAAGTAACCTATAGAATATATCAATAGGTACAAAACATCATAATAAAGAGGGCTAGATACGACCTAAAGGGAGTGGATCTCATATTCGTAAGAAGGAAGGGAACCATCTCTACAACTTCTATACACACTAATTCGAATACTCATTATATATATCCTCAAAACATAGGGGTACGAAACACTAATATTATAGTGGTATTTACTATGACTTTAGCTGACATCGTTCTATATATAGCTGAAGTGTCTAGAATATGGGTCTTAGGGTATTATAACTATAGTGTAGATATATATATATACAGGAAGTATCATACTACTATCTCAACCTTTCTAATCATATATTACCAAATAATTTAGATACTCTACTCATACTGCTACTATTATATAATAAGGGTAGTAGCATTAATATTGAGGGTGTGTTACTAAGATGTAGACCATGTCCTGTAGCTCGAAGCTAGAAGATATAAGTATATATATAGCAACTAGATATACCGTATACTTCTAACAATAAATATGAATAATTCTATATATTACATATACCATTGAAAACATATATGTATACAATAGTCTCTCCATATATATATATATTATATATATATAGTATATATATATATATATATATTATATATATATATATTATATATTATATACTATATATATATATATTATCTAACTCTCTCCATATATATATATATATATATTTATTTATATATATATATATATATATATTATATTATATATATATATATACTATATGTATATATATATATATATATATATATATATTGCGTGTGTGTGTTTGTCTGTCTGACTGTCTATTTGTCTATATATCAGAGACCATTACTAATAGAGATTAATAATAATCTTTTAATTTAAACGTAAGAAATAAAATCCTCTCATAAAATTCCCTCGTCGAGTCGTGAAAATTTTAATTCTCATTCATTCTTTTCAATCCATAATTAGTTTGAGGAACTCAGGAAAAAAAAAAATTTTCATTTTTTTCTTCTTTTTCAGTTTAAAATTCCTTCATCTTCTTCAATTCTCTTCGTAATTACCTTTTTTTTCTCTCTGTCTTTTTTTTCATTTTTTTCCCAAGAAAGAAAATTAAAGCTTCAGATTAAGATTTTTTTATATATTTTTTTTTTTTGAATTTAGGTATTACTTCAGTATTTATAAACGGTCTTGTGTTAATTGGGTTTCCGGAAGCGGCTCCGGCTCCGGCTCCAGCTCATACTCTGGATGAAACTCTTTCTCAGACTCAAACTTCGGCTCAGACTCAAAATCCGACTCACACTCGGCTGCAACTCTTTGTCAGACACAGACTCCGACTCAGATTCCGACTGAAACTTCTTGTGAGACACAGACTCCGGCTCCGACTCAGACTCCGGTTCACACTCCAGCTGAAGCTCCTTCTCAGACTCTGACTCCAGCTCCAGCTCTGACTTTGACTTCAAATCTTAAACTTCTTCCTAGTATCATTGAGAAGTTATCTAATAAAAACGATAAAAAACTTGAGTTTGATAAAAAATAAATAAATAATTAAAAAAAAAAAAATAGCTTAATGTTAGGATCCTTCAATTTTGGCACTTATAAAATATATTCTTACTTCATATTTAAACTATTCTCAGAGGAGTCACTACCAGGACAAACCAACAACCTTGCTCGGCATACGTGCTCCTTATATGGTAATCGTGGCCATCTTCTTAGGTTTTATAACAAAAATAAATCGTGAGCAACAAAAAATTAAGTCATAGAGAGGAACCACTGAAACCTCTGAGTTATAAGAAGGGGAGTCAACTTGAAGTACATTCATATAATAACTACTACGTTTATATATATATAGCTTTTACAGTCTATTTTTTAATATTAAGGTGGGTGAGGTCCACCCCACTACCTTTGACGTAGCGTACTTGAAACATTGGATACATACTAAATGTTGCATAACATATAAGGAAGAATCATTAAGCCAAGTTTTATGAGCAGTGTGGGAAGTACAATTTTGCTCCTATGTCATTTTGTCCTCATTTCTTGCCCCATGAATGAACCCCTTCCTTGGGGCCCTGGGGACTCTGGCGTTCGGGAAAGTAACTAACGGGAATCTTATTTTTCTGAGACATTCTAATCACCACTGTTCTGACACACTACGTTATCATGATAGGTTTTTTTGAACGAAGGGTACGCTCATCTACGAAAAAACGCATGTTTGGTGGTTCTAAAAACGCAAGGCTGAACGCCACCAGTCGGTCTAAATATGGGTACCCTAAGAACATCCTAAAGCAAAAGGTTGACCTAGGGTCAACTGACATATATATAAATATAATCGCGAGGATAGGGAAATGTTATAACCATAAAATTCAAATATTTGTTTACTTTTAAAATTATTTTATTTTCCAGTTTACTTTGCAAAGAGCAGCTTACAGATATTTTGATCTTGAGCATGTACGATCATTGATTCGGAGAGAGAGAGAGAGAGAGAGAGAGAGAGAGAGAGAGAGAGGGGGGGTAAATTTTTTGTTTAAGATTTGAGCAAATGAAATTTTTTTAATATCGTGTCGACGATTTGGAAGCTGGAAGACTTCACTGAAATCTCAAAATTATTATTATTATTATTTTATTATTATTATTATTATTAAGGTTATAAATTTGTACTTTACACACACATATTTACACACGCACGCGTGCACACACACATATATATATATATATATATATTATAATATATATATATATATATTATTATATATATATATTATATATTATATATATTATATATATATATATATATATATATATATATATATATATATATTATTTATATATATATAAATATATATATATATATATATAATATATATATATACTATATATATATATATATATATTATATATATATATATATATATATATATATATATATATATATATATATGGCCATTTTCTCTTCAAGAGCAAACTGTGTGACGCTTCTCCGATTCTGCTTCTTTTTCATGGCTCAAAAAATGGTTTGCTCAACATACAGCTGCTAGAGAAGAATAGACGAACCTCTTCGTAAAATTGCGTGGAAACTAAACTCTATAGAAGTAATGGTTGTTGACAATCCCTTGCGAAAATGTAACTATTAAAATTGCGGATCAAACCTGCATAAGGAACAAAAAAAAACCCACCACAGAGAAATAAAACAAGAGAAATCTTGGCAAAGAATTTGAGTCATGTAAGTCAAGAATCGGACTTTCATGAAGAAATCAACGATTAACTCGGTATAGTTTTTGCCGAAGGGGGAGATACTATCTGAGGAAATACCGATACGAGGCTTGGCATTTGCGGGAAGCTTCTATTTTGTTCAGAAGGTTCTTACCATTGACAAAGAAAAGGAGGAATATATTAATTATTAGATAGAGCTAGAATAATATTAATTTTAGTAATGTTGATAGTAGTGATAATAATGATAATATTAATAGCAACACCCTCTTCTAGATTAGGGCTCTGCCCGTGAGTGGTGGTGACATCTGTAATATATATATATATATATATATTATATATATATATATATATATATATATATATATATATATATTTTATATATATAATATTTATTATGTATATATTATATATATATATATATATATATATATTTATGATTGATTCTCTTAACAGAAGATTAAATGGAAACGTCATGGTCCTGTTAGAGATGGGGAAACATCTAATAAGCGTCCTGTTTCTGATGTGAATGACTCTACTACGGAATCATCCTCAATCCTCATGGGTGTTGAACCTGTGATACCTGAGAAAATTACTACTACTACTACCGCATCATCCTTTAAACCTATGCATGTTGACGTGATGTTTGAGAAAACTACAGCTGCTATCCCCCTACCCGAAGACGTTATGACATTCCAGCTACAAAATCTAGGGTGAGTTATATGTTTAGTTATACTAGGATATATGTGATACGAATAGTTAATAATAAATGAAAAGTTAAGTAACGGTAATCATGATTGATTCTCTTTTTACAGATTAATAACAAAAGAAAACTAATTGCCACCGAAGTCGAAGATGTAGCTGTTGATACGGGTAATATTGTTGAGGCAGGTAACGTGGGTAACGAAGGTGATGAAGGTAATTCTGAATTTACAGCAAAATTAATCGAATTACGTAAAGAGGCATTTACTAAGAACTCGGGGGCTATCGATACACATAAGTATAGAGTACGTGTAGATGAAAACATCGTTTCTAAACAAGAACTGGATTTAGGTGATGCATTCATGAGAGTCTTCATGATATTATCGAGTATTTAATGAGAGATGTTGACCGTAGAGAATATGATGTGAGAATCTGATTCACGTTTAATGGCGGGAACGGGGAATGGGACGGGAACGAGTTCCATGTGAACATTTCCTATGAAAATATGACAAAGAAGGATTTAATCTCATACTTATGTAGAAGGTTAGTAACAGCCTTTCAGTCTGTACATAAGACTACATTTATCAACTTTATAGTTGAAATGCAGGTTGTCCATAATCCTGAAAGGAATGGGACCCTAATATCTGTTTCGGTTAATTTCGGAAATGGAAACCTCATCAAAAAACACTTGAGGACAAGTAATATATCTAAAACCAAAAATACAGTAGGATGCGTTTTAGAACAATGGTATGCTGTTAGGAAACTAGTCACGGAAAAAAAGTTTATTCTATAAGTAATATTGATCCTGAAACTATAGTTAATTTAGAAAAGGCTATAGCTACACTTTGCAATTTAAAATATGAAAATCATTTTGCAGCTGGCCAGTTTGCAATAATAAATGTACTTTAAAATGCAGGGGTTTTATGTATGAGAATGATATACATGAGAACATGTATGTAGTGTATAAACCACGAGAGAATGATCGCGATAAAGTCTATACATTATTGGGTTTGATGCAGCTAGAACTCATTATTATTATTACCCCTCCTAAAGATACAATTAAATGTGCCAAAGGTAATGCTGATCCTAAACTCATTAAATATCCTGTATTTTGTCAGCAGTGTTTCAGCTTTTTAGATAGTATGGCTGAACATTTGGAAAATGAATGTAACGAGTATAGATTTAAGCAATGTTTCTCGCATAAATGTAAGGTGAACGCTAACAATAGAACCACTTAGATATTGTAACATTTGCAATCGGAATTTTTATAATAAAATATGTTTTAAAATTCATAAAGAAAAGATATGTAAGAAAATACAAATATGAAAGGATTGTGATTGCATGATGATTTCTGATAAGCAAGGGAAGATGAACCATGATTGTAAGAATATATGTTGTCGTATTTGTGGTGTTAAGTATGATCCTGCCGTGATTATTCATGAATGTTATATGAAAACACTAAAGGTAAAAGAACCTGGAGAAAAGAATGTATACAAATTTCATTATGATAAGGAAACGTACAACCATAATGAGAGAGATATGGGAGTGGTAAATCGGTAGTTGACATGATCCCTTATATTTTTGTAAGCATGCTCGTATGTTATAAATGTAGTGATAAACAGTTTGGGAATGATCAGTGTGGAAAATGTGGAACGAAACGTTTGGTAATCTTTCATTTATATTTAACTGGAACAAATATTTTTGATAACTGTCCTGTACATAAATTCGTAAATTATAATTATTGATTTAGGTTTGCTGAGAGTCATAAAGATGATCAGATGATAATAGTTGCACAACAATGTGTCAAAATTTGACACACACAGAATTCTTATTCAGTAAATTATTAGGTAAACCCTAGGCCAGTTCAATTTCAAGTTATCCTGTAAAAAGGGCACAAATATTACCACACCAACTTCGCAGCATAATATTACTTTTAAAGGTACTCTCATCTACCTGCACTGTGGATTGAAGAAGCTACCTGAATGCATGGGATTTGTAGGGGATATAGTTAAAAGCTTCTTTCCATACAGATTTCTCACCTTAGAAAACATTAATTATATAATACATATTCCGGATCATACTATGTTTGAAATAGATAGAATGAATGACACCGAGAAACGAGAATTCGATGAATGGTACAAGACATTTGAAAATAGAGACTATGATATTAAAGCTGAATGTGCTAAATATTATTTACCAATTTTTAACAGTTCCGTGAAATGTTCCGTTCTATGTTTAAAATAGATTGCTTGACTGAATGCTGTACAGTTGCATCCCTCTGTTTTAAAGTTTTTCACCTTTTTTTTAATGGATTGAAAAATAGTATTATTTAATTTATTTATTCGCAATGATTCTTACATTTTTTGTTTCAATTTTACGTAGGGTTTTATATTTATTATGTAATATTTTTATTCATTTGACCAATTTTCGCAAAAATTAAGAGAATTTTATCGTAACATTATGAAATTTGGAAAAGATCGATAGTTTCAATAATGTTAACTAGCTGCACGAAAGTAGGAGTCGCCTCTGTTATATATATATATATTATATATATATATATTATATATAATATATATATAATTATATATATATATATATTATAAATATATATATATATTATATATATTATATAATATATTATGAAATAAGCAGGTGAAAGGACAAGTGGGCATAACACACGCCATATAATGTTTTCGTGATTAATAACTAATGACGAAATTATATTATAAATAAGATTACTGTACAAATGAACTTAATTAAATTGCAATTAAATAAATTAATGGAGAAAAACCCATTTACCAACATCAATCTAAAGTAAAAACTAATAAAATATTCTTCCAGACATAACTGTGCAATTTATCATCTCATCTCACACTAACATTGATATATATATATATATATATATACTATAATATATTTTTTTTTATGTAAATGAATCACGTCGTATATATATATAGAACTGAATAGAGTTATTGTGGCTTCAATACAACTGATAAATCTAGCCTACAAAGTGAGTAGTATAACGAATTAATGTAGATATATATTTTGTGGGAATTTTGACTCACTCCGGCTCTATAGTGATGTATAAGTAGATAGAAAGTAGGATTATGTTTAAGATCGGACTCACACTCTCTCGCTGTTTATTCTAGAGAAGATTGTGATGTTTTACTATCATCATTGGGTATTTACGTTTTATATTGAATTTATTAAACCGATACCGTCATTTTTTTTTTTTTTTTTTTTTTTTTTTTTTTGCATCCTCTTCAAGCTGATCACTGTTCTTTTTTCATTTTTCCCTTTTTTTTCTTTAATGTACATTCGTTTAATGTTCAGCCAAACTAAAAACATCAAAATCTATTTTCAATTAGTTATCTAATTTCAACTATAAAAAAAAAAACGTCTGCTGAATTTACATTATTTTTTCCCCCAATACTATTTAGTGTGTTTTATATTTAAGGTGAATCTCGAAAATATAACTTAAGAAAAGTGATCTAAAAAAAAAAATTTCCGTTAATCTTTCCAACATCTCTCCATCTCTCTATCTTTCCACCATCTCTTTGCTTCTGCTGTTGTCCGTAATTACGGTTTTTTATAGTAGTTTTAATTTTTTTGGTATGGTATGGTGTAGTATTAGGCATTCGTCCTACATTTATATAGTAGTTTTAATTTTTTTGGTTTATACTACTAGCTCTGCGAATCACTTGAAAAAGATTTGAGAACCACATGCGGATAATATGTAATATGTTTAATCCTTCACTTTTAGATAAAATTAGATAAAATCACAAAGGTAGGATGTCCTTCAATTAGATAACTTCGAATTAGTGAGACGCTACATCATAACTTGTTTCAATTATCTTCCCTTCCTTCAAATACTTTCTTAACCTTTTTTTCTCTATCCTATTCTTTTTATAGTTACAAAGTTATTTAAACTTTCTATGGTCCTTATTCATTACATGATCAAAAGTTTTTTTTCCTAAATATTTATCAAATCATCAATTTTAACGGAGATTTATTTAAGTATCTTTTCCTAAAAGT
>JABUQX010005793.1:12500-22500 GCA_015478945.1 Trachelipus rathkii
AGCCTTTGAAAAGAGAAGATAAACTAAATCTAACTTAGTTACGGAATATCCTCTAATTTTAAAAATGAACAGCGTCTTGAATTAAACATAGAAGAATCTTATAACATTAAATTTTGCTGATATACAGGATGCGACTTTAAACCAAAAAATTTTAAATGGAAGACAAAATTTATTGCGTTGTAATTGAAATATTACCAACGATCTCACTGAACAAATTTGGTTACAAGTCTACATTTATGATCGTTTCCTTCCTTTTGCTTTTTCTTCTTTTCCTCTTAACAAATTTTATATTTAAAAAAAAAAAAGAAAGGAAGAAGTAAGAAGACTTCTTATCAGCAGCTTTGTTTCCCCTCGTCTGTCCTCAATTTGCATAAATGGAATAACATCATGATTCTTGATTCCTGCCGCAAGCATGACTCCAGCATAGACAAAAGACACATATGTTACGGCTTAATGTATAATCTATAATATAATATATATTATATATATAATATATATATATATATAATATTACTATATATATATATAGTATATAATATATTATATATATAGATAATATATATAATATATTACCATATATATTATTTAAAATCTGAATTGGAAGATATCGAATTTAAAACTGAAAAATTAACATTTTCACTCAGCATTCTTTCAAGTATTTCTTTATAAGGAGTCTAGGTTTGAAGATGATGCCCTCTCAGATCTTTGCCTCTTTACGGTCCAGTTATATCATTAGTTTTATCTCTTAGGTTTTATTATTTTTTTATATGGTTTATATTATATTTTAATTGTATTTAAATATTTTATTAAACAAAAACATTATAATAAAATGCTAGATGTAGCTTTTTGATATAGCATTTTTTATATACACTTTTATATCTTAGGACATATTAGGCCAGTAGGTAAGATGGAAAATTTATCATTTGGCATACAATTTAAATATATATATATGATATATATATATCGATAATATATATAATATATATATATATATTATTATCATATTATAATATATTATATATTTATATATATACCCTATATATATAATATTTATATTTATATTATATATAGTTATAATATAATTATTTTAATATATATATATATATAATATATATATTATAGTATATATATATCATATATATATTAAATTTATCATATATATTATATATAAATATATATTATAAACTAAAAAAAAAACTAAAAAAAAACTAATAAACTCTCTTAAGAAAGATAGTCAAAGGACTGGAAAGGAAAAAGGTCTTTTCTCTGACTTTTTTGTCACCTCTGAATATCTTAGAGCATTATAAATGCTTTAGAAATCGGATTGCTAAACCTGTCATTCTTAAATCCAATATAAAAAAGCATGTTAAAAATAAAATAAAGTATTCAGATCAATTGAAGAACAATATAATTCAACATGTCGGCTCTTTATTAATTATATGATTCAAATACATTTTCGGGATAATGCATGTACTGAGAAATGCAGGACTTAAATGGGCAGTTAGTGAAATTATAGATATAGAGTCTGGGAAATATTTTAATGAATTGAAGAAGATATATTTTTTATAAAAGATATATATAAAAGTGAAGGATAGGAATATATAATATATATATATATTATATATAATATATATATATATATATATATACTATATTTATATATATATATATATAATGATTATTATATATATATATATATATATATATCATAATTTAATGATAATAATATAATATAATAATAATAATGAATAAATAATAATAATAATATAATATATAATAATATAACTATTTTATAATGAAAATAATAAAAATATATAAAAATTTAATATATTTTTTCTCCATGACTCAAGAGAAACAGCCACAAGGAAATAAAAAACATAAATAAACTAACACCATAATTTCCCGAGTTAAAAATTTTCTTCCTCTTCTTTTCTTTGACAAAAAAAGTAAATAAATACATTAAATAAATAAAATCCAATAGTCAATAAAACCATATGAAAACCAAAACACATATATCAAGAAAATTTGGTATTTCAAGAGCAACCTAAGTATTTTTTTTCCCATGGATATTCATTCCCATTCATTATTACTCCATATTACTTAATTATTATTATTATTATTTCATTAATTTATTTATATATTATTACTATCATTTATTATTATTATATATATTCTCTCTCTCACTCTCAACTTCACTATTCATATTATTTATTATATATTATCTATTATAAAGCTATATTCAACGAATGCCCCGGCACACAGTAGTGATGAATAATAGAAATAAGACGATTGGGAATATTTAACTGAAAGAGAAAGACGCATATTTGAAAAAAAACCTCCTCATAAGAAAAGTTGGAGGTCTCCCCCCCCCCTACCCTCTCCTACCCACCGCCTATATTACATATTAACTACTATTATATAACTACTACCCCTATATAATATATAATCACCTCAATTATACCTATATATATAATACCTCATACCAATACTACCTCTATATACTATCTACTAAGTATATATATATATATATATATACTAATTAATTAATGACAATAATTAAATAAATATAATAATAATAATACATTAATAATAAATAAATATACACTAATAATAAAAATAAATAATACCATAAATTAATAATCAATAATAATAATATAATAATAATCATAATATAAATAATAATAACCTATAATTTATACCCCTGCAATCCCACATCCCCTTACATATATTATATTATCATTAATATATATTTCTTTATGATTGTACAGAGAACAGAAAGGCAATCAACCAAATTATAAATAAACAAATACATAATTTGAGTTCAAAATTTTATTTTATTTTTTATTAGAAAAAAATAAATACAACCCCCTAAATAAATAAATAATAATATTAAAAATTTATAAAATAAACTATAAACAAAAATTATATTGGATGTAAAACTTGGATATATTAATTTTAATTATGTATTATGATCTATTAATATTATATATTATTATTTTTTATTATTATTATTAATTCATATATCAATTTTAATATTAATTCATTATTATTAATTATTATATTATTAATTATTATTATTATCCATTTATTACTTTATTATTTTATTATTATTATTATTATTCTTATTAACGGCAATTTAAATCGCGGGCAGTAGTGATGAATAATAAATAGCATCAGAGATGGGCACTAATTTCACCTGCCCTGAAGAAGACCATATATTCTTTGCCCCGTTCATAAGAAAAGCTCCTGTGGAGGTATACCCTATATACTACCTACTATACTTATACTCACTCCTACTATATCCATATATATCCTACACTACACTCAATGTGTATTTCTAACTGGTTTTCCTTTGGTTTTGTTGCACTGATTAATTCTAGAACTTCTGGTACTGTTGTACTTATAACAATATAAATCACTAATACTAGTAGAATACTAATAAATATACTAATACTAAAAAAATAATACAAATTAATAATATCGTTCTACTTATTATACTAACAGAAATTACTAATACAAATAGAATACTAATAAATATACTAATTCTAGTAGATAGTAATAAATAAATAACTAATAAAAAATACCGTTAAACTTATACTAATAAAAATTACTAATACTAATAGAATACTAATAAATATACTAATACTAATAAATAATACTAGTAAATAAATAATACAAATAAATAATGCCACTGTACTTATTATATACTAATAGAAATTACTACTACTAATATAATAATAATAAATATACTAATACTAACAAATACTAATAAATAAATAATACTAATAAACAATAACATTATTCTTTTACTAATAAAAATTACTTATACCAAGAGAAAACTAATAAATACACTAATAATAATTAGTAATACTGATAAATAAATAATACAAGTAAATAATACCGTTGTACTTATTACACTAATAGAAATTACTAATACTAATAGAATTATAATAAATATACTAATACTAAAAAATAATACTAATAAATAATATAAATGGATAATAGAGTTGTGCTTATAGTAATATAAATTACTAATACAAATAGAACACTAATAAATATACTGATACCAATAAATACTAATAAATAATACTAATAAATAATACCGTTGTTCTTATAATAATAGAAGTTGCTTATGTTAATAGAATACTAATAAATACTAATAGAAATTCTAATAAATAAATAATACTAATAAAAATACCACTGCAGTTATACTAATAGAAGTTACTAAAACTTATGGAGTGCTAATAAATATACTAATAAATACTAATAAATAATAGTGTTGTAATACTAATAGAAATTACTAATACAATTAGATTACTAATAAATAAGTAATACTAATAAATAATACCTTTGCACCTATACTAATAGAAATTACTACTAATAATTATAAAATATTAATAAATATATTAACACTAATAAATACTAATAAATAATGCCATAAATAAATAATATTAATAAATAATACTGCTGTACTTATACTAATAGAAATTACTAATACTAAAAGAATGCTAATAAATATACTAATACCAATAAATAATACTAATAAATATATAATGCTAATAAATAAATAATGCTAATAAAAATACCGTTGTACTTATACTAATAGAAGCTACTAATAATTATAGAATACTAATAAATATAGTAATATTAATAGATACTAATAAGTAATACAAATAAATAATACTATTGTACTTATACTGATAGAAATTACTAATACAATTAGAATAATAACAGATAAATAATATACTAATAAATAATACTCTTGTACCTATGCTAATAGAAATTACTAATACAATTGAAATACTACTAAATATACTACTAATACTAATAAATAATACTAATAGGTAATTCTGTTGTACTTATAGTATCAGAAATTGCTAACACAATTAGAATATTAATAGATAAATAATACTAATAATTAATAATTTTGTACCTCTACTAATATATATTACTATTACTAGTAGAATACTAATAAATATAATAATACTAATTAATAGTAATACATAATACTAATAAATAAATAATAGTAATAAAAATACCGTCGTACTTATACTAATAGAAGTTACTAGTACTTATAGAATACTTATAAATATACTAATACTAATAAATAATAACAAATAAACTAATACTAATAAATACTAATAAATAATACTGCTGTACTTATACTAATAGAAATTACTAATGCAATTAGTATATTAATTGATAAATTACACTAAGAAATAATACCTTTGTACCTATACTAATAGAAATTACTAATACTAATAGAACACTAATAAATATACTAATACTAAAAATACTAATAAATAATTCTGTTGAACTTGTATTAATAGAAATTACTACTACTAATAGAATACTAATAAATAAACTAATAGAAATTAATAATATTGTTGTACTTATACTAATAGAAATTATTAATACAATTAAAATACTAATATATAAATAATACTAATAAATAATACTGTTGTACTTATATTAATAGACATTACCAATACTAATAGAATACTAGTAAACATACTAGTAGAATACTAATAAATATACTAATACTAATAAATACTACTAATAAATAATACCGTTGTTTTTATACTAATATTAATAGAATACTAATAAATATACCAATACTAATAAATACTAATAAATAATTCTAATAAATAAATAATACTAACAAAAATACCGCTGTAGTTATACTAATAGAAGTTACTAATACATATGGAATACTAATAAATATGCTAATAAATACTAATAAATAATGGTGTTGTAATAATAATAGAAATTACTAATACAATTAGAATACTAATAAATAATACCTTTGCTTCCATACTAATAGAAATTACTCCTACTACTAATAAAATAATAATAAATATGCTAATACTAAGAAATACTAATATATAATAAAAATAAATAAATAATATTGATAAATAATACTGCTCTACTTGTACTAATAGAAATTACTAATACTAAAAGAATGCTAATAAATATACTAATACTAATAAATAATACTAATAAATAAATAACACTAATAAAAATACCGTTTTTCTTATACTAAAGAAGTTACTAATACTTATAGAATACTAATAAATATATTAATATTAATAAATACTAATAAATAATACTACTAATAAATAATACTAATAAAAAATACTATTGTACTTATACTGATACTGATAGAAAATACTAATACAATTAGAATATTAATAGATAAATAATGCTAATAAATAATACTTTTCTACCTATACAGATTCTGGTACATCTGGTAGTGTCTGGATTCGGGTACACCTTGTTGATTTAATTGGTTCTGGAACACCTGGTAATGTCCTGGTCTGGTACACCTGGTAATATCCTGGTATTGTCCTGATTCTGGTATTTTTTTTTTACAGAGGTTACCACCACTCACGGGCAGAGCCCTAATCAAGGAGGGGATGTTATTCTTATTATTATCATTATCCTCACTATCACTACTATCAACATTAATATTATTCTATGCCAGTCTAATAATATCTTTATCCTAATCACTCAATGGTTAGATTCTTCTGAGCAAAATAAAAGCTTGCTTCAGTCGCGTAGTCTCCTTTCTGTATTTCCTCAGATTTCTGTATTTCTTTGACAACAAAATATATGGAATTGCTCGTTGAATCCCACATCAATAACCGAATCTTGTTTTTAGCTACATGGCTCAAATTCTTTGCCAAGATTGCTCTTATTTTATTTCTCTCTGATTGGATTTTCTTTGTCCTTAATGCAGGTTTGATCTGCAAATTTAATCGTTTTCTTTTCACAAGGATCAGGATTATCAACATCCGTTACTTCACTTGCTGAGAATCTACACAAGTACACGGAAAGATACAAAAAACTATTCATACAAAAAATCATGTATTTATTTAGTACTATTGTATTTATTTCTGTATTACAAATATTGTTGATTTTATTGATTATGGTACACCTGGTAATGTCCTCATTCTGATACCCATGTTAGTGACCTGATAATGTTACACCTAGTAATATTGTATTTATTTCTGCATTTCAAATATTGTTAATTTCATTGGTTCTGGAACACCTGGTAATGTCTCGGTCTGGAACACCAGGTAATATCCTGGTTTGGTGCACCTGGTACTATCCTGATTTTGGTATACACCTAGTACTATTGTATTTATTTCTGTATTACAAATATTGCTGATTTTATTAATTCTGGTACACTTGATAATGTCCTGGTCTGGTACACCTGGTAGTATCCCGATTCTGGTACACATGGTAGTGTTCTGATTCAGGTACACCTAGTACTATTGTATTTATTTCTGCATTAAAAATATTTTTTATTTCAGTGATTCTGGTACACCTGGTAATGTTCTGGTCTCATACACCTGGTAATATCCTGATTCTGGTATGTACCTATTGTAATTGTATTTATTTTTGTATTGCAAATATTGTTGATTTCATTAATTTTGGTACGCCTGGTAATGTTCTGGCCTGGTACATCTGGTAGTGCAATGATTCTGGTACACCTGATAGTGTCATGATTCTGGTAAACTTAGTACTATTGTATTAATTTCTGCATTACAAATATTTTTTGATTTCATTGATTCTGACACACCTGGTAAAGTCCTGGTCTGGTACACCTCGTAGTATCATGAATCTGGTACACCTAGTACTATTGTATTTATTTTTGTATGACTAATATTGTTGATTTCTTTGATTCTGGTACAATTGGTAATTCCTGGTCTGGTACATCTGGTAGTATCCTGATTCTGGTATACATCTAGTACTATTGTATTTATTTCTATATTACAAATATTGCTAATTTTATTGATTCTGGTACACGTGGAAATGTCCTGGTCTGAAACACCTGGTAATTTCCTGGTTTGGTACATCTGGTAAAATCCTGATTCTGATAGACTCAGTGCTATTGTATTTATTTCTGCAGTATAACTAATTCCCTTCTTGTTATTACAGTCATTATCGCCATTATCGTCACAGTTATTGCTTTAATCATTTCATTGATTCTGGTACACCTGGTAATATCCTGATTTGGTACACCTGGTAATATCCTGGTTTGGTACACCTGGTAGTGTCCCTATTCCCACCCTTCTTGTTATTGCATCCATTATCATTATTATCGTCACAGGTATTGCTATTATCATTTCATTGATTCTGGTACACCTGGTAATATCCTGATTTGGTACACCTGGTAATATCCTAGTCTGGCACACCTGGTAGTGTCCCGATTCCCTTCTTGTTATTACATCCATTATCATCATTATCGTCATTATCCATTATCATTTCATTGATTCTGGTACACCTGGTAATGTCCTGATTTGGTACACCTGGTAATATCCTGGTTTGGTACACTTGGTAGTGTCCCGATTCCCTTCTTGTTATTACATCCATTATCATCATTATCGTCATTATTACCATTATCATTTCATTGATTCTGGTACATCTGGTAATATTCTGATTTGGTACACCTGGTAATATCCTGGATTGGTACACCTGGTAGTGTCCCGATTCCCTTCTTGTTATTACATCCATTATCATCATTATCGTCGCAGTCATTATCATTATCATTTCATTGATTCTGGTACATCTGGTAATATTCTGATTTGGTACACCTGGTAATATCCTGGTTTGGTACATCTGGTAGTGTCCCGATTCCCTTCTTGTTATTACATCCATTATCATCATTATCATCGCAGTTATTACCATTATCATTTCATTGATTCTGGTACACCTGGTAATATCCTGATTTGGTACACCTGGTAAAATCCTAGTCTGGTACAGCTGGTGGTGTCTCGATTCCCTTCTTGTTATTACATCCATTATCATAATTATTGTCGCAGTTATTACCATTATCATTTCATTAATTCTGGTACACCTGGTAATATCCTGATTTGGTACACCTGGTAAAATCCTGATTTTTACACCTGGTAAAATCCTAGTCTGGTACACCTGGTGGTGTCTCGATTCCCTTCTTGTTATTACATCCATTATCATCATTATCGTCACAGTTATTACTATTATCATCATCATCACTTTTCGTTGTATAAATATGCCTGTCAGTAATCTTTTTTTCATTTTATTATTCATACCATTTACTTCGATTTTGTTATTCCTCCGAGTTTGTTATTCCTCCATTCTTCCACGCCTTTTTTTTCTCTCTCTCTCTCTCTCTTCCCCTTCTACTAATTCTCTTTCCCTCTGACATTATTCTCTATTTCTCCCTTCTGCGGGATCAAACAAGGAGGAGGAGGAGCGACACCGTCAGAAGAGCCCCCTGGAGACAGACCCTCTTTAATAAGGGATTTGACGCGCTAGAACCTCGTTTTTTGCAATAAGACTTGCAGAGGGTCCAACTCTCTCTCTCTCTCTCTTCCCTCTCTCTCTCTCTCTCTCTCTCTCTCTCTCTCTCTCTCTCTCTCTCTCTCTCTCATCTCTTTTTTTTTACGTACAGAAGTTAATCTATCTATCTATCTATCTATCTATCCAACCATCTTAACAATAATAATAATCATAATAATAGTAATAATAATAATAATAATAATAATAATAATAATAATAATAAAAGAAAGAAGATTTTTTAAAATTAAAAATAAAAATTAATATAGAAGAAGAAGAAGAAGAAGAAGAAGAAGAAGAAGAAGGAAGAAGAAGAAGAAGAAGAAGAAGAAGAAGAAGAAGAGAAGAAGAATGAAGAAGAAGAAGAAGAAGAAGAAGAAGCATTATCGTAAATAATAATTAAAAAAAATATCCTAAAAATTATCATTATATTAATGAATAATAATCAATAAATATAATAATAATATATAATAATAATATAATAATAAATAAAGAAGAATAATACATTATAAATTTGTCATTGATATATATATATATTATATATATATATTATATATTATATATATATTTATATATATATTATATATATATATATATATCTTATATATATATATATATATATATATTATATATTATATATATTAACATGATACCAACACTCACGGGCAGGCCCTTT
>JABUQX010005793.1:27500-35000 GCA_015478945.1 Trachelipus rathkii
GGGTTATTGTATAGGCTCTTTGCTCTTATATATATATATATATATATATATATATATATATATATATATATATATATTATATGCAGAAGATATATATATATATATATAAAGTTATATATATATATATATATATATATATATATATATATATATATATATATATAATAAACTTATTAAAGTTTATCTTATGATATTCGAAAACTACGATAGCTACAAGAAAACAAATAACATATTTGGAATCAGCGTATGAAATTTGTATGTAAAATGAATTTTTTGGGGCTCGAGTCTCACAGGGGACATAGGGGAAGAAGTCCAAAAGTTGTTCCGTTTTTTAAGGGAGAACGAAGAATTCGGTAATGTTTTTCAACTCGTCGACGTTTGATAAAATCTAATTTAGTAAGGTTCCATTAAAAAAAATTCCTTTTTGTAATTAGTGTCTTTTTAATTTAATGATCGATAAAAATACTTTATATTTTTTATTTATAAAATAAACTTACTCGTAAGATATGATTTTATTACCATTAACCCGTTAAACTTTAACATGCTCGTGGTACACCACGTACCTTTAATGATATCATGCGAGTGACTGGTTATTTCACCATATATATATAGTATATATATAAAGATATATATATATATATATATACACACAAATATATATCACACAAAAAAATTCTCTTATATATATATATATATATATATATATATATATATATATATATATATATATATATATATATATATATATATATATATATATAGGTGAAACTAAAGAAGTTACCCGCATGATATTTCGAAAACTAAGACAAGAAAACCGATAACATATATGGAATCAGCGTATGAATGAAAAAAATTTTTTTTTTAGTTCTTATATCTCCAAAAAGAAAACTAATAACATTTAGAATCAGCGTATGAAATATGTATTAAAAAAGAATTTTTTTTTTTTAACTAAAGAATACCCCCAGGGTAAACCGCAAAGATGTAAAGAGTCGGGGTCTCGGCCTCCTGGGGACGACGGGGTGACTATTTCCCCTCCGGGAGGGCCTCCGGAACCCCTGCTCTGGTGTTTGGGTGTCGTGGGGTTCCTCCGTCCTCCTACGGGGTATGGAAAACGTCCCCTCTGTCCCACCGTCGGCTCGAGCCCCTTAAAAGAATTCTTTACGCTGATTCCATATATGTTATTAGTTTTCTTCTACCTATTGTAGTTTTTGAGATATAAAAAAAAAAAAGTAAATTTTTTTTCATTTTCCATACAAATTTCTCATACGCTGATTCCATATATGTTATCAGTTTTCTTGTATCTATCTTAGTTTTCGAGATATCATGTGGGTAACTTCTTTAGTTTAACATATATATATATATATAGCAGCATATATATATATATATATATGTTATATATATATATATATATATAGTATATATATATATATATATATATATATATATATATATATATATGTAAAAGTTACTTAACGGAGACAATTTAATACTTACAAATTATTAAATGTATTGTAGAAGAAATGAAAGTGTAAAGAAAAATAAACACTGTAGGGTGGGAAAATTGAAATTGAAAGGGAAATTAAAATTTATTTTGTCAATTTTGAAACGGACTACTTTGTCATTATAAAATGAATTATTATTCTGTCTTAGATAATATTACTACTCAAATAAATACTCGATTCTCCAATATGTCAGCTTTAAAATTTCTCGAACTTGCAGATTCCAGTCAGTTTGCAAAATTTCAAAATAAGAAATTAATTTATCCTTACTAACCTAACCCTGACCTGACCAAAAAAAAAAATTCATTTCGGCACCTAGAACATCTTATTTTTGTATCATAGAGGCTGTGAAATTATTTGTGATCCTAGGTCCCGTTCAGTACTGTAAATTCCTGGTTTACAGGTATATGCCATATATATATATATATATATATATATATATATAAAATATATATATATATATATATATATATATATATATATATATATATATATATATATATATATATATATATATATATATATATATATATATGTAATAACCCTTTGACGAGTTAATACAGTGATAATGAAAAGGAGTAATTACTTTTATTCTTTTATTCCTAAGACTAATTAAATCACATAGTAGGTAATGGCATCAATGTAAGAACAATTTAAAATGCAATCAATTTGTTGTTCAACACAATAGGCTAATTCACAGTCATTAATAAAATTGGTGAAAGTTAATATAACAAATCCCTACAATCAAACACAATTTTCCGGTTCTTTTCAATGAGCCGAAGTTTAAAATGCGACCTCTTTTCTTGTATCTTGAGGCCTTACTGCCTTCCTTCCCTCGAAATGCCAGACATTTCGCGGGCAGCATTGCAGTGACTCACTCTCACAAAAATAGTGCCATACGAAAGGTTGTTAAATATTTTCCATATATAATAAAATTAATAGTAAAATTTGATATACAGAGCAACTATGAGAGGTGTACATAATTATTGTGAGGGCAAGAGAAATTCTGCCTTCACAAGGTTTTTTTTTTTTTTTTTTTTTTTTTTTTTTGTAATAATTTGACATTATTATTACGAGACACAAATTCTATTCTTACAATACATTGTTACAAAATACATAAAAGACCTTCTTAATCCCCACCTCGGGGGTTTGACTATTTCAACTCTTCTATTACAACCCTTCCTGTGACATTTTGTAGGGAACATGCGGGAATTTATTACTACTATTAGTGTTTGGCAGCATCGTTTCGTCTATAGTATTAGATAGAGGAAGAAGACGATTTTTTTTTTTTTTTTTGGAAGGATAAAGTGTCAATTCAACTACTGTCTAATTCTAAGAGTTGCATGCAGAACTAAAAAGCTCCCCCTTTTCCTCTCTTTTTTTTTTTTTTTATTATTATTATCTATATATATAATTTTTTTTTTTTTTTTTTTTTTTTTTTTTTTTTTTTTTTTTTTTTTTTTTTTTTTTTTTTTTTTTTTTTTTTTTTTTTTTCTATCAGTTATGTTATGAAAAATTCTTACATTTCTTAAATTTTCCACTGCCTCTTTCCCATGCTTTAAAATATAAACGTTATTCTTTTTTATTCGTAGCACCCTGAAGGGTCCTGAGTATCTCTCTGACAGTTTCCCTACATTGTACTGTTGATTTCTCACCAACACGGCCTTTGCCTTGTGGAGATCTTTCGGGATAAATATATTTTTATTTTTATATACAACATGTGGTGCCAAAGGCCTACGCATTAAGGCCACTAATTTCTTCAAATAGGCGCTTTGACTGACCGTGGCACTGAGTGCCTCCTTCTGTAACAAGCTTCCTGGCACTGATAGATTCTGGCCGAACATAAGCACACTGGGAGTAACCCCTTGGTCATTTAGAGGACTAATTCTCAAACAGTACAGTGCCCAAGGCAAAATTTCAGGCCATTTTAACCCTTCATTTTCCCCATCATTAATCATACACCTTAGCGTCACTATGAGAGCTTGGTTCAAATTTTCCACTATGCCATTCACGTTTGGTGAGCTAGCCGTTGTGAAAATTTTATCTATGCCGAGTAGGTTACATACGTCATTAAATAATTTGGCAGTGAATTGGCTTCCTCGATCTGAGACGAGTCTTTTTATTGAGCCACAAAACGGAAAAATTTCGCTCACTAACACATTCAACACCGAGTCGACTGTCGCCTGCCTAAGAGGGTAGGCGAAGGGATACTTACTAAATCTATCAATAAAAACAAGCAGATAATTGAACCCCATACTATACGGAAACTTACATAAATCCACATGGAGAGTGTCAAACTTCTCCGAGACTTCCTTAAATCTGCCGAATTCTGGAGATATCCTTCTAACACTCTTATTTTTTTGACAGACATCACAACTCTGTATAAATTTTTTTACTCTACTATGCATAAATCTGAAGGCAAAATCCGCTTTCAGAATAATCAAAGTCCGTTTAATTCCCAAGTGATTTGTATTATGTATTTTTCCTATGACATCATCCACCAGATTTTCCGGTACCAATATTCTAGCTGTGCCCGTAGAGATATCAACCGCCAAAGACAGCTCCTTGATGGATGAATTCCTTGTAACAGGCCTTCAATCCACTAGTTTTCAGCCCCTTTATTAGGTCCCTTATATAACCATCAGTCTCCTGTTCTATAGCTATCTCTTTGAAATCTACACCATCCTGAATTTTCTTCATCATTCCATTTAACCCTTTTTTACTGTAAGTTATAGTATTTATTACAAAATCCTCAAAGTCATTATCATTACCAGCTTCGCTACTATTATCATTGCCACTATTATTATTACTACTACTACTACTACTACTACTACTACTACTATCGCATTTACTACTACTACTACTATCGCTTTTATTATTATTATTATTATTATTATTATTTTCATTATTATTATTATTATTATTGCCATTATTATTATTATTATTATTATTATTATTATTATTATTATTATTATTATTATTATTTTCATTATTATTACCGCTTTTGTTATTATTTTTATTATTATTATTATTATTATTATTATTATTATTATTATTATTATTATTTTCATTATTATTACCGCTTTTATTATTATTTTTATTATTATTATTATTATTATTATTATTATTATTATTATTATTATTATTATTATAATACTCCAGTAAGTCTTTTTCTTTTAACGTGCGATTTAAAGGGCTCAACCCTTCCACTACGGAATTCAGAGAATTCCATCCACTAAACTCCTCCTCCAGTTGTAACTCCGTCTCCATAGTATTTTGTTTTGGCCACGCCCACTCCCCATTTTCTATACAAGCCAGTTGCAATTGCAACTCCCCAGCCTCTATGATTTTATCTCTTTCGTTAGCCAATTCTGTTAAAATTATCGCCAATTTATTTTTAGCCTTAGAGACCAATTTAAACTCAACGTCAAAATTTGCAATGGCATTCAATAAATTTACCTCTCGAATATTATGAATTTTTTCGGCACTCTTTTTCATATAAGCTGTGATTAACCCACTGTTGTTAGTACGATTCTCTTATTGGCAATTAAGTAAGCATATTTTTGTAAACTGTTTTTGACGCATAAGAGCTCCTTAACCAGCTGAGGTAGGGCCACTTCTGCCTCGGTGAGTATGGTACTATAAAGCGCGAAAATCTTTGTTTGGTTATCTTCTTCTCCCATCAGTGCACTAGCTATAGTGAGTTCGCTTACCTTCGTGTATACTAGTAACTCAGTTCCTTCATCAGGGAACGACAACAGGGTGGCACTCACCATTGCCGCTTTAGCTTCTAGAAACGCTCGCTCGGCTTCTACCCCCCAGGAAATCCTTTTATTGGAGGCGGGTTTTCCTTTCAACATTTTCGTTAGGGGTTGCAACAATTGAGCCGCCCCTACTATATTGATCCGGCATTCGGCAGAAGTTATATAGACCGAGGAAAGCCCTAAGTTGTTTGATAGTTGTTGGCCTTGCAACATTCACCACTGCATCGATTTTCTCCTTACTAGGCTTAACCCCCTTCTCGCTAACATTGAAACCTAGAAAGTCCGTTTCTTCGACTGCAAGTACACATTTTTTTGGGTTCAGATAAATTTTCATATACTTTAATCTCTCCAAAACTTTCTCTCCAACATTGCAACATGTTCTTCAAGAGTCGAACTGGCAATTAAGATGTCATCTAAATAAACAAAAACGTTCCTTAAATCTCCAAACAAGATTGACATAAAGCGCTGGAAGGCACTAGAAGAACACTTATGTCCTTGTATTAAATAGTTAAAACTGTAATTACCAAATGGACAAGTAATAGTGAAATATTTCTTCGTTTCCTCGCTGACTGGCACGTTATAGTAAGCTTGCCGAACGTCTAGCCTTGTTAATAACTTGCAATGTTGCAATTGCAATATAATATCCTTAATCTTGGGTAGGGTAAAATTGTCAGAGGTTGATCTTTGGTTTAATAACCTCAGATCAACGACCAAACGAACCCTTCCGTCCGACTTTGGCAAAAAGCTAGTTGGAAAACCCCAATTGCTTCTCCCCCGCGAAATGACCCCTGCGTCCAATAATTTATTGATTTCCTCCCTTGCTTTCTCAAAAAGATGTGGAGCTATGGTTCTACTCCTCAATTGTATCGGCGATCCATTAACAGTCACATGGTATGGGTAGTTTGCCGCTAACTCGCATAAAATTTCCTCCTTCAAAGGACATTCTTCTTTCTCCTCCCCCCCCTCATCAACAGTGCAATCTTCACCCCCCTCTCCAATAGTACAACCCTTACTCCCCCCTCCCCCCCTCCCCCATAGTTTCATTACTATCAAGTCGTGACTGAGCGACGAAGTTGTTCCCACAGCTGCCAAAATACGCCCCGCCCCCTTCTTTGTACAGATAAAGCGCCATCTTTTGAGCTGATCATTCTTTAAATCTAAATTAGGTGCTTTATAAGGATTTAAGAATAAGACTTGGTACTTCCTAATTAAATTATTAACTAATTCGTATTCGCAAAGCGGTATATTTAAAGAGACAGCGGCCAGAGGGAAGATAGAATTTCGAACATGTTCCGAAAAATCAAAAGCCTCATTACTAAGAGAAATACTACGTTTCGTGCTGGGATCTAATAAATAATGGCACCTAAAGTCAATAATGAACCCGTGTTCTTTGAGAAAAGGCATGCCGAGAACATTAAATTTGATATCTGCCGCATAGGCATGTACATTGTAAAGTCTGTCTAACCCCAAATCAATTTTGATTACCCTTTTATCATAAATATTCATGCAGCCCCCATTTGCGGCCCTGGCACTGCCAATCGGGGCCCCCTCCTTATCTAATTCAGAAGCACTCATAAGGTTGAGGCAACTCCCACAGTCTAGCAAATAGGATTCATTGCTACTTTTATCCGAAATGTAATATAGTTTATCAAAAATTATATCTCCAACAGCTGCAACGATGTTAGTTGAGTTGCCAGAAACTTCCACTACAGTATTGCTAGATAAGTCACATGCATTATTTCTTAAAATTAATGATCCCTCATGCTTATCGGAAGAAGAAGAACCTCCTTCATTTCTAAAACTAATACAATTCATTTTCAGAAAGGGAATTTCGCCCCTTTCATTAATTACAAATTCATTTTTATCATTATTTTTATCAATAAGTATAGATTCACAAGTCAGAATCGCCTCCATTCCCGCCTTCTTCCCAGTGACTGGGGTAGGGGGATAGGTTGACTCCGTCGGGGGAGGCAGCGACTCATTCACAAAGCTATTGTTTTCAAAAGTCACAGCGTTATTATTTTCAATACAATTATAAGAATTTACAAAACCGTTATTGCCATCACTACGACTATCATTCCTAGTTCTACAATCATTATTATTATTATTGCGATTATTGTTATTAACCTCATCATGCGTTGAGTTACAATTTGAAGTTGAAGATGACTCTACTCCTACTGACTCAGTGACAAGCGACTTCTGTGGGGGAGGGGGTGAATCACTAGGAATCCCCCCCT
>JABUQX010005793.1:40000-42722 GCA_015478945.1 Trachelipus rathkii
TCTCTCTCTCTCTCTCTCTCTCTCACTCCTCTCTCTCTTTCTCTCATATATATATATATATATATATGCTGCTATATATATATATATATATATATATATATAATCAGTTGTGTAATTACAAATTACCTCATTGGGTAGGGTATTATTATTATTATGTGTGTATGTGTGTGTATTATTATTGTATTTATTCCTTGGCCACCTTGTGCATTAAGTTCCAGTTTATTCTTTGTTGTGTTCCTCCACTATATTTATTTTTTATTTATTTATTTATTTATTTATTTATCCCTTTTCATTTCCAAATTTTTACTTCCATTTACAGCATTATGCAAGGCCTGTCTTTTGTATTCAGAAATTTTAATTGTAAGCTCCTTCTTTGGCCTTCGTCATTTTCATATATTTCAGTCAGTTTTAATTATTATTATTATTATTATTATTATTATTATTATTATTATTATTAATATTATTATTATTATCCTCGAGTTTTGTCATTTGTCTGTTCGCAAGTCATCCTTGGAGTTCTCCTTCCCATTTATGGTAGTCTAATTAATTAATTATATACAAAATCTGGCATTGGAACCATTTCTGTGGCGCCAATTCTCTCGATATCTAGCAACCATATTTTGTTGCCAACACATTTTATCGAAAATAGGAAGTACACATGCACAAAATACGTTTTAGGTTTTAGCGATTTAGGTAAATTACATTTTTTTTTTTTATGTTAGCATTACAACTGATGTTTAGTCCACCAATTAATCGCAAAATATATATTTGATCCTTTCCCTTCCTACACCATCTCATTTTCATTCCCCCATCTCTCATTTTTCGATCCCCCACCTCACCATATTTACCTCTTTGAAAGGAAATTTTCCTTTCTTCAACTTTATCATCCTATTCCTTTTCTAACTTGGCACGGAGGGTAAATCTTCCTACTCTCAAACGGTCTAATGTAACTCTAATTGTTATCCACCTGTAGTACATATGTCCCAGAAATAAATAACAGCTACAGTAATTCAGTTTTCTGCGTCATTATTTATTTTATTGTATTGTTTATGTTATTATGGCGTACTGTGAGAATGTTCTTTATTATTATTATTATTATTGTTATTGGGCTGTTTGAACACTGTTTGAGTTATTGACCACGATGAATTCCCTTATCGGGGCCGCCGAGGCTTTACCCTCTTGGATAGTATTTGAGTCCAGCAGGCAGGGTATGTGGTTTATGTATTATTATTATTAGTATTAATAGTAAAACTATTATTATTATTATTATTATTATTATTATTATTATTATTATTATTATTATTATTATTATTATTATTATTATTATTATTATTATTATTTCGTTATTGTGTTGAATTTTTTTCGGATCGGATCGGATCAGTCAGATACAAACAATAAATTAAAACAGGTGATAAAAGATACAAAATTTTAAATATCAAAATTAAATAATAAAGTAATCAATAACAGTACATTTTGCATTTGAAAGAAACTAATTATTAATTGATCGATAGGAAACTAATTTAAAGGTGGGGTAAAATAAATATTTTTTTCTGGGTAAAATTCGTTTCCTTATTGTTTATTTCACATATTGATTCTTGTGTATACCTAACAAAGGAAACTTATCATAACCACAGACTAAGAGGGTCCTAAAAAAATCTTATTTATGTTGTATGGATCGACGATGCAATAAACCTATACCTAACCTAGATGGATCTACTTTGCCGTAACTTTTTTTTCTCTTGTTTTAGGGTATTTCTAAATAAGATTTTTTGCATTTCAGAAAATATCACGAGTCGTCGCTTTCAACAACTTTACTAAACGTACGATGCTTAAAAGAGTTGTTAAAATGATACGCATTTGAAAATTTTGATCCTGTTTATCAAAATTAAATATATTGTTGTATCATAAAATAACAATAAAAAAAAAAAAAAAAAAAAACAATCCATATAATCAATTAGGTATATCCCCTTGCGGGATATATATATATATATATATATATATATATAGATAAACCTCTCTTATTCTCTTATATATATATATATATATATATATATATACAATCGAATATACATATATACTATACTCTTTCATATTTATATATATGCTACTCACTATATATATATATATAACTATATACTATATATATATAAAGGTGTGTGGGTGTTTGTCGAGAATATGTTTGTGTGCGTTCCTTTTATTTACGTTATCTATTATAAATTGTGAGCTTTCTTTTTTTTCCGACTTTTGAATATCTGAATATAGGACTAAGGTTTTCGGTAAGGAAAGTAATGAACAATCAGACCGACCACCATTCAACCGTTCTTTGGCTTCATTCTTTTGTTTAGATTTTTTAAAGTTTTTTTTCAGTTTGATTAATGGTTATGCAATAATAATAATAATGATTTAATGATGAATACCGAGGATTAGTAACAATGATGTATTATTAAAAAATAAACTATCCTTACTCTCCTCTCTCTCTCTCTCTCTCTCTCCTCTCTCTCTCTCTCTCTCTCTCTCTCTCTCTCTCTCTCTCTCTCTCTCTCTCTCTCTCTCTCTCTCTCTCTCTCCTCTCTCTCTCAAACGAGCCCATTACTTAATTTCGTTTTTTTTTTTGCCAAATTTTCATTACTTTCTATTTCTTTGACATCAGATTTTGCTTTCATTCCATTGTGTATATATATATATATATATATATATATAATAATAATATATAATAATAATA
>JABUQX010005794.1:0-24282 GCA_015478945.1 Trachelipus rathkii
TGTTGTACTTCGTTCAGTTATCAATTTGGTGTTTAACCGTTTTCGCATTTATCGTGAAACACTATGTTTTCAATATATATAACACCGCCTTAACCTTACTTATATATATATAACCTTTGTATATAAAAATATAACCTATAAACTATTGTATGATATTTTTTTTTATATATGCTGCTGCTCTCTTTATATATATATATATATTTATTATTAATTCCATTGAACAATTCTGCATTGTCAGAAACTACTCAGCTGGGAAAGTTCCATAACCAAAAATTTGCATTTATATTTTGCAGTAAGGATGTAAAAGATTTTATTATTATTATTATTATTATTATTATTATTATTTATTTTTAGTAAAAATATTATAAGGATATAATTTTATTTAGTTTTTATTTATTTTTGACTGAATATTCATTTCGCCATTCAAATTTTCCTTGACATTTAAAATATGTATAAGCCAGGACCCACCCTTGGAGTTGATTATTCAACCAAGTGTGGCCGCTTCTTTGTGAGCCGTGGTGAGTCCGGTACATTGACTCAAAAATAAAAATAATAGCGTGTATCATTTTATGACTTGGCCAAATATACATTATATTGTCATATACTGGAGATCTTAATCTTAACACAATTATGAAGGAAATTTGCTATGGTATGTTATATAAATAATATATTAATATATACTAAAAGTTGTGCACTGCTTGGTGTCTCGGTTGTTTGAACCAATATTTTACACTTAGCCCATCTGTGACCTTTTTCCGTTAATAAAACCTATTGAGCAATATATTATTATTATTATTATTATTATTATTATTATTATTATTATTATTATTTTGACAATTGTGATAGGGGTTCCTGTTCTTCAGCACAACTGTCCTGCATCGTTTCGCCAAGAATAAACTACCCAATGCCTCATTTCCCATTACCCACGTTTAAATTAAACATAGGTTCCCTGAACAAACGTTTTTAACCCGTGGAGAATTTCTCGCTGACATCCATGCATCAGTTACAGCACCATAGTCTCGACCACCTTCGCTGGAATCGCTCTCCTCCATATCTACCGCACAGGGAATTTCTTTTGTTCCCAATGGAAAGCGCCTTCCCCGTGAGAGATTAACACCAGTCTTCCCCTGAAAATTTTCGGGTCACTCTCCAGCTCGTACCACCTCTCATGAAGATGGATCTTCGCCTCCCCCCATAACGAATCTATTCCCTTCAACATCGAGTTCAGACGTTTTGAAGTCTTCTAATTCTATACCATCTGAAGTTCCTACAGTTTTTTCAAAACTGGCCAGTCGTTTTCCGTTTTCTCGGAACAAGGGTGCCTCCAAAGTTTCGCTCCTAACTTCTCGCGACTACAACCGACGTTCCAGTGACCAACCAAATCATTCCCCCTTATTCTAGTGATTCTGAATTCTGTCCGGATTCCTATATGGATATAACGATAGATTCATGTTCTGATCTGATCCTTCCCACTCCATGGAACGGGAGGGCACCCATAAGGACGCGCAAGTTTTTTACTTAAGAGTTTCGTCCACAAACTGACACTTGTACCTTGCCTTCGGAGGTAGCAACTGTACCTCCAGACGGTAGTTTTTCCACTCTTAATTTTTGCTGTTTCATTGAGTTCGACACCAGGGGAAGAAGATAAGGGGATCATCGGCCGCCTTGGCTTGGCCCTCTCCCCTTCTCTACTGGAGCAAATATCCTCCATTGATGCTGTTCACAGCCCTGATCCAGTGTTTGAGGTGGCCCCCACTATTCACGTTGAAGGCACTGGTGGAGAAACTTATCACCACACAGTGAACCATGATCCGTCTCACTCTGTCTATTGTTGCCTCTAAGAGTGGTGGAATCGACAGTAGATAATGTGGATTCCTCTCTGGCCAGTATTTTTAGAGATTTCAATGTAACTGCTGGATCAGCCTCTAGTATACCTCCCCGACCCCGCCACATATTTAATTTTTTTGTACCTTCCCTTTTATCCCTGAATTTGAGACACCCAGGTGGTGAGCGGCTGATTCCTCGTACCTACCTAGAAAAGGATGTGCAACCCCTCAAAGATACTCTACCCTATCACGATAAGAGTTACCGACAGATCTATAGAGTTACCATCACATTTTCCATTATGGCTTAATTCTTGCAATGGAATTGCTGCAGTTACTATTCTAACTTCGAAGATTATCCACACACAGAATTTCACCAATCAAAGGCTATCTGCCTTCAAGAGATTTACCTTCGTGGCTGACATTTTCGGTAACCTTCGGGATACAGGAACCTCTTGTGTCTGCCCATCTTGGACCCAATGAGAGAGGGGGGAGCAGCGAGTGTCCTCCATGAGCCGTTCCCTTTTACTCCCTACCTCTCCAAACTCACTCACATGCTGTAACAACAAAAGTTCACCTGAACCCTACCCTAACGCTGTGTTCCCTCTACCTCGTTCCTAGTTTTCCATACATCAAAGCAGATTCTGTCAAGTTTACACAACTTCCGAAACCTCTTCTAATTTTGGGAGATTTCAACTTGCATCATCCCCTTTGAGAAGACCATTTTACGTCTCCAAACACTGTGTGGCTGATTAAATGTATACAACGGTTCTCTCTGGGATGCTTGATTACTGGATTACCGACACATGACCGTTTTGATACCCGTTCATTTACTTGCGTGGCTATCTCCTTTTGCTTATCTATGAGAGAGGTCATCATAGCTTTGTGGAAGTGACCATTATTCAATTTTTGTTACTTCTCTCAGCTCCACCCTCATACTCAACATGGAGATATGACCGTGTAGACTGAACCTTGTTCTGGCAGGCTACGGCAATGCCTTTCCTACCAGCACTTGCCATGTTACTGACGCCTGATGAAGCTTTCCAGTTTTTCATGACAACAATTCTTGGGGTTACTAAAGCTAGCATTCTTTGTTCACAGGAGTGCCATCGCTCCCCTACGCCTTGGTTATCTTGGTGTGCCCAGGCAAATCGTGAAAAACAAAAACTATGTAGATCCTACAAACAGTTACCAACCTGATCTTATTTAAGGCCGCTACATCACGTTTTCGTTACATTAGCAGGAGAACTAGGAGGCAATACCTTCGTACTTACGTTTCTACCGTCAATTCATTCACTTCTTTGAATTCGGGTTGACAAGGTTGTTTGAAAAATCTCACGCAAGCTCCACATTTCTCCCCCAATCTTTTTTAAACAATGCCCTGGCATATCTGACTCGATTACCACACCGCGTGAGGCTGCAGACGAATTGTGGTACCACTTTGTAACTTGCTCCAGTGGGTCTAGATACAAAGAACCATTCCGTTCTGATCGCCTTTTGTCACGTCTTCCGAACTTCTCGACCTCCCCTTATAACCGCTTATTTACGGAGGCGGAATTCTGGGAGTCCCTCGGGGTGTGCAAGGATGGAACACTGGGACTGGATGGCGTGTCTCGCCAGATGATACGCCACCTCAGCGTTTCTTCTCACCTTGTACAACCTCATCTGGCCGGAGAATATTTTCCCACCATTTGGCAAACTGTACACACCGTCCCCATTCCCAAACCGGGAAAGACCCAAAGTTAACAAATAACAACCACTATACAGCATTAACGTACCACATATGCAAATTAATAGAAATAATGGTTGTTAACAGCCTTCTGCCAACGCTGAAAAAAATCCGAGCATTCTCTCCTCTTCAGTTTGATTTTAGAAAGCACTGCTGTACCCTCGACCCGCTTCTTCGCTTAGCTCATGACATTCGAGAGGCTTTTTCAAGCATAAAAGTCTTGCCGATATTCTTTGACCTTGAGAAGGAATATGATTCCACATGGAGATTAGGGGTTCTCCAAATCATAATTAACAGATCCTTTACTCTAGAGTATTTGTGAAAGAAGGGGTGCCGAAGGGTAATGTCCTCAATGATCCTCTTCGCACTGTTATTCAATGATTGCTCTCCACTATCTCCACCCCAGACCGATTCTGCCTCTATGTGGATAACCTGGCAATATATATCACTGGAGCAAGGCTCTCGTATATGGTACGCAATCTGCAACTAATCCCTTGGTGCGATGCAAAGGGCCGCTTGTTCTCCACACAAAAGACTAAGACTATGCTTTTCCCCCGAATAAACCGTAGGGGTGGCCGAGAAACCCAACCCCCATGGTTGGCTCTTTACGGCTCCCCCATTAAGCTAGAACCACAGGTTTTATTTTTAGGTATGATTTTTAATGAGCTACTGTCCTATCTTCCACATATCTAGCAGCTAAAAATCAGCTGCTATCAACCACTGGTTCTTCGTCACCTCACTTCTACTACCTGGGGTGCTGGCAGAGAGATTCAACTTATGCTCTATATATCCTTGGTTAGATCAAGGTTGGACTATTGATGTGCCATATATGGGCAGACTTTTAAATCTTACGTTACGCTTCCTGGACTCCATCCAAAATGAGGGTCTCCGTATTGTGACGAGATGGAGGTGGTGGTTGTGCCTCTGTCTCCGAGAAGGGAACACCTCATGTGTTCCCCGTACGTCCAACTAAGAACTCCTACACCCTCAGTTCCGATTTCCATCCTTGATACAGTGGCCTTTGGCCCACCATTTTGGCTATTTGTATCGGTAGTAGGTGATGTATTTTAATACCTCAAGATTCTACTCCGAGCTGTTTTGCCCTACTATTATGACAATTACATCGAACAGTGGTTACATCCACCCCCATAGGTATGTACAAAGGTGTGGTCATTCTCTTCTCCCCAGGCAAGTCACGCTAACTCGATAGCTGTTTTTACTGATGGCTCCAAGACAAAAGACAGTGTGGGGAACATCGGTTATATTTCCTGATTGCACTTTTGTTCCATACCCTGACTTCCTGCACATCTATTTTAGGGCATAGCTAGTGGCACTGCTGCTTGCAATTTCTAGGGTTCTCGTTCTCAACGGAGCTGACCATGTCACCATTTTTCGGATGCTCAGAACGCACTTCTCCCAATTCAGCAAAGATGCCCTGGGAACTCCTTGGTTTCCATCATTCAACGTTTCCTTTGCATACTCTATACCCGAAAGAAAGTTTTGTTGGGTTCCCTCTCACGTGGGGATAGCTAGTAATGAGCCAGCTAATGGGGGAACAGTCCAGGTGGCGGTTTCCCGTAAATCTACCTCCATTGAGAACTCCGAATGGAACTTCTTCCCGCAACTGCCTACTACGCCCATATTGAAAGTGGTTTCAAGACTGATGGAGTGAAGAACTGTGGGGTGCTAAACTCCTTTCGGCGAAACCCCTCGTGAAATATTGGTCTCCCTCTATTCGCCTGTGCCAACAACGGGAGGTTACACTGATACGACTCACAATCGGCCACACTAATTTGATTCATGGAAATCATGTCTAGGGAAAATTCCTTATCCTGTCCGTTTTGACAAATCCATATATCTCTCTGGTTACCATCTTTTGATTGACTGTCACGCATTAGCTACACTACATAGTATTTTCTTGCCGTAGGCTCCATTCCCTATGGGAATATTCTTTCCTACATTCTAGCTGGATATCCACTTTTGTTTGGACGTAATTTTTGCGTTCTTACGGGAACTGACTTTATTCTATAAGATGTAACAAGCCTATATTGACATTACATTTTGTTATGTCTAGGTGCAGACCCTAATGGTGGTTTCACACTAGTATAGCCGCTTTACAGCGAGCAGTGCCTGAACCTGTACAGCAATGAAAAAAAAAAATTAAAGATCGATCGAAAGAGATGTTTGGAAGAGTAATTTCTGGTTAAAATGCTTATAAATAATAAAAACAAATACTAAATATTTGAAACAATTAGACTACCAGTTAGTTTACAATGAATAGTTTATTAGTATAGTATCATGCTTGAGTGTCGTACGAGGTTTCGTATTTTGTATTAGAAGGTTCAAAAAGTTTTAAGTGTTTCAATTTAAAATTTACTTTTTACGCTTGCTTGTTATACTATCTTATTAATAAAGTTATATCAAATGTTTTTTCAAGTAATTATTCCTTTTCATAATTTAGTTCTTAATTATTTATTTTTTAATGATGTAAAGCAGGGATGTTTAACACCCGTCCCGCTAGCCACTTAAATGAGACTAGCAAACGCGAAGCTTCCAAAATATATTGTCATGTAAACGGATATCTTCCTAAGTGTATCATTCAAAGTTACCTTCGAGCTAAAAAAAAAAAAATCCAGATTGTCATCAGAACGCCGCCTCCGGTTAGTTACTGTGGTATTTCTTAACACTTTTAAAAAGTAAGTTCTCAATATCCGAATCTTTCATTTCTTCACATCTATTTTGTACTAAAAATTTGTTTATACATGCAGATGATCTCGTTCTTACGAACAGTTTGTAGGTTTACAAAAAGTTATTAAATGGAGTCGAATCCTCGAGAGAAATATTTTCAAGTTCTGTTAAACGAATGACATATAGAGTAAAGTGCATAAGAAACACTGCAAATGATTTCTTTATTTAAAAAAAAAAAACTTCGGGGACGTAAGTGTATATAAGACTTTTCTATTGTATATTATGAGACACTTGCTAGATTTTGAACCACAACTACCAAAGAACAACCTGTTGTAAAATATAAGAATAAAATTAATGCGCTGTTTGTTTGTATCTACACTTATTTCAATTTATTTTTATTTTAATGGTTATAATAAAGAGTTCGAAATAACCGCTCGTATAAAAGCACGGAGTAACAAAAGCCACTCTGCCGATCTTCAAAGAACTAATTACAGTTTTATTCTTTACAAAAAACTGAAGAATGAAAATATCCTTTAAAATAATTAATATAAATTTTGTAACAGGAATATAACTTTACAGATAGGGTATTTCTAAATTTTTAGAGGATTATTTTTTTTCCAATGAGAATAAAGGCATAATCACAAAAAAAAAATCAAAAAAATCTAGCACAGGTTTCTAACTAGCAAAGCACAAAGGGGCTGACAAAGTTGGTAGATTAATTTTGTAATAAACTATGATAGACCGTCATAAAGTCAGTAAATAGATAAGCTACAGCATCTCATTATGTCCGATTATAACGGTAACTCTACATTTAACATTTAGGAACACAACAGGATATATTACTACCAAAATGAAATTTAAAGAATCGCAAAATATATTGAAGATTTTTTGAAATGTAGAATTGTTTCCTTGGCAATGCAGAAATGAAAACTAACAGGCTGGGTAATTATTCAAATTTGATTATTTGGAGAAACTAGAGGTAGTCTCGTGCAAGAGCACTCTATTATGACTAACTTCTCAATTCGAAGCCAGTGAAAGGAGGCAGAGTAAATGTTGGACACATTAGTAAGATGTCGGATCAAAGCAGTCGTATGCTGGTAAGCCTGCAATGAAATAAGTTTATAATTTAAGGAACAAAATATAACTATTTAGAAAATTTATTTAAAAAAAACGGATAAGGCAACAAAAATATGATTTTTTTATGACTAGAAATATAAATTTTATTAAACAATAATTAATTGAATTCCAAAATTATTTTCTCGCATAAATAACAATGAATACCTACATATAACTAGCAACAAAATAAAATAACTAAATAACATATATATGCAAAGATAAAACTTAGTTAAAAACAACAATAAATAAACCGCCAAAAATGAAGATAAAGGGAACAACAAATCATATTCATAACTGATATGATAATTAAAGACCCTGTAATTAAATTTGCGGATTCACCAATGTTAAAAGTACCTCACCATCTTAAGATTCTCAATAGCTTAACAAAAATATAAAAAATAGTTTTCTTTTAAAATAAAAAAAAAATTTTTATTACAAAAAATAAAATTTCTAATATATACTAGTAATAATAATTAATTATTATTACTCGTTTTTCAGCTATCAAATTAAGTGTGTAAATATTAAATTATAAGGCAATAATAAATGGCCAAATAAATGCTACTTCTAATATATTATATATATATATATATATATATATATATATATATATATATATATATATATATATATATATATATATATATATATATATATATATATATATAAAATGAAGAGAAGAGCTGACAAAATTTTAACAACCGGTTTTCTGCTGTCATTAACGTTAACTGTCGAGTTGTTTCATGTTTTAATCAAATAAACAAAAAGAGTCTTACTACCGGTTGGCTCCGTGAAAAAAAATCTTGACTACACAGTGCGAGCTGGCTCCAGCTCACCATATATATATATATATATATATGGAAATAAAAATATATATATAAAGAAATATATATATATATATATATATATATATATATATACTATATACTTATATATACTATATATATATATATATATATGGAAATAAAAATATATTAAAGAAATATATAAATAACGGTTGCTGTTTCTATTAATTAATTATATATATATATATATATATATATATATAACGTTAAATATAAATATATATGTATATATATATTTATATATATATATATATATATATATATATATATATATATATATATATATATATATATATATATATATATATATATATATATAAAATAAAAATATATTAAAGAGAAATTATGATGATGATGATAAAAACTTGCCTGCATAATAGTGCCATAAGAAAAACTTTCCCTTTGAGTACTCTAATTAATGGCATCAAATCTCGTTAAAACCTTTTAATTAACAAACTAATAAAAGAAAACTTATTAGGGGCATCAATAAAAATCCAACTCTACTAAGTATTAAGGTTAAAATAAATGTTGAAAAGCTATTATAAAGATTCCCATATGGAAGATCACAATTTAAAACAGCAAATAATATTATTTTCAGTATAAAATTAATTCTAATGTAACAATCAATTATGATGGTTTTATAAAATATTCAATATATAAAAGTGTATATGAAACTTTCTAATATATATATATATATATATATATATATATATATATATACTATATATATATATATATATATATATATATACTATATATATATATATATATATATATATATATATATATAATATATATATATATATATATATATATATATATAATAAAATTATAAACACTTTCAGAAGAATGAACACACATTTTTGATCGATTCCACTACCAGCTTTTGAGTGGTCAATGTTGATTTATTTAAATAATGATCATAATATCAAGTTCTCATTACCTCATTTAAAATTACAAGTGATAAACTATTCTCTCTAAATTTGAGTTATTCATGGCAAGTAGTGAAGACATTTCAACGAAAGTCCTTATCAACAATCACAATGATCGTAATTACAGTGGATCATAATCCGAATTGTGAGCCATTTGGATGTTTTTTCAGTGTCACTTGTAAAAAAAAAAATTCAACATTTAAAAGTATTTGTTTATTTCCGATTTAATGATGTTGATTTTGTTCGTATCAACACTACGAGATTATTATCTGAATATTAAAATGGCATTAAAAGAAATTTCTACGCCATCATAAATTATTTTCAATACTACTATTTAAATATTATTATCACAGTAGCCATTACGAAGTCATCAAAAATGACTTTCCGCCAATAAACTTAACGGTATGATGTCATTGAGACGGCGGAATCGCTTTTGCCAACTGACCTTTACCGATATTTGGCTTTGGCCCAAACCACGACATTTTCCATTCGAGTGTTTGGCGAAGCAAATTTTCTTCATCTGGCGTCATATGTAGCAAAGTGGAAACCGCGCGAGTTAATTGAACAGCCTGCAAGAAAGAAAAAACAAAATATTAATTGGAAATATTGAACTGCTACTACATTTTAAAGATTTTACCCAAGAACTCTTAATATGTTTTCAGTCCATTTTTGAAGAGTATTTGTAACCATAAAATTTTAATTTTCACAAATAACACTAAGGATAATAAAAGACTTTTGTCTAAATATTTCAAGGTAATTTTAAACAAATTTGAAAAAAAATACTGAAAATCATTTTACCGTACTTTTTGCAACATTTTATCAATTAAAAGGTAACATTTTGTAAACTATGGTGTTTCGAAATCTATTGTTGTTGTTGTTAAAATTACTTGCTAAACCATTAAAATTAGCGGTATAAAACCAATATTTGAAAAAGGGGTCAGAGATCAAAGAAAATTCCCATTTTAGTAAGTCATTTCTATCATCAGCATCAAGGAAAATGGAGTTAAGTTTTTTCATGATGACAAGAAAATGTTTAATTCAACAAAGAGACCAGCAAAGGGCATTAACAAATGAATAATTGTAACAATATATAGTCAGTCTTCAAAATATAAGTTTCACAAGTCACAGCTAGAACTCTTATTTCTCAATGTTTAACTGTATAGTATTTTAACGAGAAAATACAATCACAAAAAAAGGATGAGATTGTAGAAGTTTTGAAAGATTCTCCAACAGCCTTTATATCACAGCAAAGTGCTCTCGCTGAAAGAAACCAAACAAAACCTTAAAAATGGAGAAACAACTGTACAAGCAATACAAACGGACCCGAACTTAATTATTTTTAAAGAAGCTGCGGCGAGATCTCATCGAATCAATCGTCAAACGCGTAAACAATACTTTCGAACTAATTCTTCGACTGTCAACTCCACAACTTCCCCTTTCTTCAGTGTGGAAAGTTGTACATAAAATATCTACTCTCCGCTCTAACAACTCTTCATCCGCAGTCCTCTGTTATAGGCCTGATATAACCAATACCATCTCTGTTCAAGCAGCTGTTGCAGATGCATTAGGTTATATCATCTTCCCGCTATTCTGAATCTTTTCAAAATTTGAAGAATAACACTGCACCGCCATCCTTTCCAACAGTGAAAGGGGAAGATCATACCTGATTAATTAATCAGTTACGAGGGTTGGGATAAAAAAAAAAAACGTGTTCGTTTTTTTTTTTTTTTTTTTTTTTTTTTTTTTTTTTTTAAACTTTTTTTTTAAAAAAAACAAAGGCCAAATTTTTTTCGCTATTATTTTAGGGTTTTTAGCCATTAAAATACCAGTAAATAAAATATGTAAAAGAGAGTACTTGTAATTATATATAAGAAGATGATATGTAGTTATATTGTATTTAGTAAAGTTCTTATTAGTTGTACTTCCACATAGGGATACAGTGTGTCTCCAAACGTATGGTACGCGAACCCCGGGGTTACGCAAGAGAAGTAGGCTCACGAAACGCTTAATTGTAAAACTGCTATTAAATATTTCTTCTGTTTTTTTTTCTTTATGTGTTTTACATTGAGAATGCATAAACATACCGGTTCCACTTGCTAGTAGAGTGAATATATATATTTATATAATATTATCTTATATAAATAAATAATTATATAATCTATTATCACTTATGTAGAATTACAACAAAAAACATATATACTCTATATATATCAATAATATATACTATAATATATCATATATATATAGAATATTGTGAAACTCACACAGTGTAATCCAGTATTAATCATTATATATAAAATCCACTTAGACTCATCATATACTCTGCCTTCTTCATCCTCCCTATTTAATGTTCTAGAACATTAATAATTATATAGAGATTGCAAAAATGTATAAAAAGACTTGGGATCACTAATATTTCGATTTTATTAACATTTGAAATTCAAAACTTTTTAAAAATCATATGGTAATCGTATGTAATCATTGCAATAGTTTATTATTATTATTATTATTATTATTATTATTATTATTATTATTATTATTATTATTATTATTATTATTATTATTATTATTATTATTATTATTATATTTTATTATTTCAAATGATGGAAAAGAAAATGAGAAATAAATCCAAATTTCTCATTTTGAAAATCCTTTGTCATATACCCAAAGGTATAACCTACAATCTTTTTGCATAAACAAAAGCTCTTTGGAGCGCTCAATAATTTTTAAGGGTAAAAAATGTTCTCAAACAGAAATTTTGAGAATAACGGTCTTAAGAGTACATGGAGCAAATAAATAGACATCAATTTAGTGTTTAGTAACGTGGAATATAAAAATAGCAATCTTGATCCAACCTAAATAAGTAGTATGGAATAAGTCCTAAAACTAAGAACTGATTTGTAATTAAGTAATATAATAATTTTTGCAAATACTCAAAACAAAAATAAACAACAAACATTAATGGTACTCAAAATTCTCTTACATATCCAACCAATTAATTAGTAGTCATTTTTATTATTACATTGTTTAAAATCCACCAATAGAAATCAGAAATGCATAAAAGTTTTAAAAATCATATTGTTCCAAAGCAAATAAAAAAAAATATGGAGCTTCAGTATGTAAAAAAAAACTTTCATGGAACTGGGTTAAAAGTTTCCATAAAAGAAATGTTACCAAAGATAAACAATTTTAAAAAAATAATAAGGAAGCTAATGATAGGAAAAGAACAGAAAAAAATAAGATTTAATAAAAGACTCAACCACATCCCTTAAGATTTTGGAGTCTCGCATAATCGGACAAGATCTACCTTGTCAGGGAAGGTCTTACCCTAATTCAGAGACTGCTCATATCTAAGCAAGTAATCTCAGGTAAGGAAATAAGGTCATCATCCCCAAAATTAAGGTGGAACAGAATATGAGAATGGGTGCATGGTTGAATGATAGTTCGATCTTAAGTATGCAGACTCAGGATTCCATGCACCCTCCTGTTTAATTTAGTTTCCCTGTAGTAAAGAGAGGCTCTGATACAATTAACTATATACTGATTTGCATCTTCAATCTTGATTGAAGGAGTGTCCATGACAATGTAAACCATCCCTAAGGGAGATGTACAAGATCTGATGGAGGGGATGGGGCTCAAATATAACCGATGAGAACTGCTATCGGGTCCTCTGCAGGGAACTTAACTAAAGTCCAATCTCCTGAAAAATTCCTGGTTGGATCAGAAAACTTTTAAGAAAGCCTGGGGTCTATCACAAAAAATATATCTATTGAGATTTAGATGATGAGAGGCCTTGAGGGTTTATTATCCTTATTTCTAATTTAATGTAATCAAACCACACACATATCATAATGGAGAGAAAGAAACTGATTTACTATTTGACAAGAAGTTGAATAATTAAACTTTTAGGATCTTGAAGCTAGGATTAACAAGTTAAAAATATTTTTTGTAATATATGCCAACTACAATCTATAAATTAATTAAGCAAATTATTTAGTGCTCATTTAGAATTCAAGATGATATAAAAAGGTCCTTTATACAAAAATAATTGAATATCACAATATACGTAATATTTTTATAAACATGATTCAGCCCACACATCACCACCTACAGTCTTATCATATAGGTTGGAATGTTTTAAGATCCAATGAAGGGAGAAGGAAATAAAAAGTGTGAATAGTGTAAAACAAATAACCCCTGATTATGAAAATATTTCCAAAGTCCTTTTACCCTATTGAACATTTTACTACAAAAAAAATCATCATCATCAGCCCCCCTACCGCCTCCCTATAGACTGGGGTTGGGATATGCAAATATACATCGGAAACAGAATAGTTAAGTAGAAGAATATGAAGCCAGTCAAAAAGAAAACCTACCCCACACCCTCCCCTCATAAACTTAAGTACGAGCCTGTTACAGCCAAAATAAACCCTAAAGCTTCACACACCATGACAGACGCCCACTGTGTTATTTCGTCAGTGTCAGAGTTCTTCCCTGAGCTAGGCCGACAACCATGACCCTTCAGAAAACCACAACATTCACTTCCAATTATAATACAATCCAATTTTTCTTAGGTCTCAGCCGCAGCTGGTTCGCTTCCAGTATACTCATCCTGCAACAACTTGTTCGCACAATTTCCATCCCACCACCACAATCTCACCCATTCTTGATAATTTCACCCTATTCCCTTCTGTAATGCTGATTTACCATTCTACAACTTTCTCACTCTACCTATTACTCATTCACCAAATACCCACTTACTTCTACACCATCAACCCTGCAGCATTCACTATCACCTATTCATCTACTGCAATGTTACAGATATTGGAAAATGCTCCTCCACGTCTCTTCTTCACATCGCATTTCAAGCAGTCAGCAAGAGCTACCAACCATAATTCAAAAAATATTAATAACAAGAATGTTTTGACAAACGAACTTAATGAAACCTTCTTTACTCATATTGTATTTAAAATGTTTTCAAACATATCTAAAACTATAAGATACTAAAACAAATGGAGGAAATTAGAAAATATTGAATGGCAACCCTGAAAATAAAAACTTCAATCAGAATTTTTATACTTATTGTTAGTGAAATTATAAGATTAATCCACAGTTGCTAAGCTCAACTTTATTAATTACAAATAATCAGGTATTTACTTTATTAATAAAAAAATAACTTTTTAAAAAAAAAAATTTAAAATAAAAAGGGCCCCTCAAATCTATCTCTCAAGAAATTGAATGAAAAGACTGACAAGATAAAAACAATTATACTTAGAAGTAAAAATACCTAAGTTCCTTGTTGCCAAAGATCGAGAAATCTCAACTCGACAATTTGGACATGTAGCTGTTTCATCTCTAATTACGAGCATCAGCAAGAAGATGGGTAAAACAACCAGCACACATGAGATGTCCATTGGAACACTGTAAAAGAAAACCAATTTGAAGAATACTTTGAAAAACATTGGGTCATTTTCAGCATAAACATTCTTGCTCTAAGCATAAACAAAAAAGTTGTCTTGAACCACACTAACAAATGTATAATACTATTTAAATTAAAATTTATATCCAAAACCAGAAACCTTTAAAAGTTACTTAAATTTAAAAAAAATAAAACTATGACTAGGTGCATTTGTTTTAAATTAGGTTACAACTTTTTAAAAGGTCTTATTGTTTTTGCATTGATGTTATTCAAGATATAATACTATTATATTCTTAATGTAAATAAGGCAAAATAAAAGTAACAGTAAGATCCACAAACTTTAAAAGAATAGTATATAATTTATATATATATATATCATTATATATATATATAAATATATATATATTTAATTAATATATAATATGTTATATATATATATAATTATATTATATATATATAATATATATATATATAAATAAGTATATATATAGTATATATATATAATATTATATATATATAATATATATATATTATATATATAATATATATATATATAATATATATATATAATATAATATAAATATATACTATATATATATATAATAAATATATATAATATATTATATATATATTTTTATATATTACATATATCAAGACAACAGAATCATTCTATATAAAAACTTGGGTTGAGGTGTACTTACAAAGTCAGATAGATTTTATAAATCATCTGAGCAAGATCAAAGTTAAGGTTATGGATGGGTTGAATTTAGACATAGAAAATGGTAAGAAATATTTTAGTTACTAATAAGAATGATTCAAAGCCATTATTGTAGATCAGTCTGATATTTAATCAAAGAAAGTTAACATATGGGATCCGAAGTAGTTAAATTTTTGCAACAAAATAATTATTATATTCATTACATATATAATTGTGAATATAATAGAAACAAAAAAATTAACTGCAGATGAGTATAAAAACTTTAAAAGTTTCAGAAAAAATTACCAAAAGAATGGAAACAAATCAGCAATGACTATACCGTATATATATATATATATAATATATAATATATAATATATATAATATATATACATAAGTAAATATATATATATACAATAAAATAATATATATATTATAAAATATATTTATATATTAATATATAATATATATATATATTATATATATATATATATTATATATAACCTGCCGTCATTATTGGCGATTTTTGATTTCAACAAATTTTCAAAGAAAACTTTCAAAGTTATTTCAATGTAAAAATTGAATCCACAATGGTCATATATAAATAATAAATGAATGATTTAAATTAATGGTGGAGAATAAAAATCATTCAAACAGTCTTATAATTTATTTTACTTAATATTTGTGGGCCAACTTATTCCTCCGAACCTTCTCCCAGAAACGCTCTAGCATCGAGTCAACCAGCTTCTTGCAGGTTTCTGGCGTTATTCTGTTCCATTCTTCTTGTATTATTTCAAACAGATGTTCTTTATTTTTAGGCTTCTCATTTCTAGCTCTAATTCGTCTCTCAATTTCATCCCAAAGGTGCTCTATAGGGTTTAAATCAGGACTCTGAGAAGGCCAGGGTAGCATGACAAACCCTTCCCTTTGCAGTTTTTGGTATAGGCTTTTCATGGTTTTTGCGTTGTGTTTAGGATCATTATCTTGCTGATAAATAAGATTAGAAAAGTTCCCATGTAGTTTTTTTGCAGTCTTATCCATTACTCCATTTTCATTCCCTTTTATCAGATGAAGTTTCCCAACCCCTTTTGAGCTGAAACCTCCCCAAATATTAATACTACCACCACCTTTTTTTACAGTTGGAGTTAAACATTCAAATTTATATTCTTTCCCAGGTCTTCTATTTACTATTTTCCGTCTTTTGTCACTTCCAAACAGCTAAAATCTACTCTTATCTGTCCAAAAAACTTTTGCCCAGTCATCGTCCTTCCATTGTTTATGTGTATTAGCTTCTATGTTCTTTTCTGATAATAGGGGCTTTCTTTTACTAATTCTAGCATGAATATCATTCTCACCAAGTCTTCTCCTAACTGTTTGACGACTTACCTTCGCTTCTCCCGTCTTTACAAGCTCTTTACTAAGATAATCTGCAGCCTTGAATCTGTTTTCAATAGCAAGTAATTTCAAGTGTCTAACACCATGCTCTGAAATAAGTCGTTTTCTGCCAGTGGGGAGGCTTTTTATAAGTTTATAAGGCTTTTTATAAGTTAGGCCTTCTTCTAGAATTCTCTTTTTATGAAATCGGACTGTAGTTTCACGGATATTAAGTTGTTTGGCGATATATACATTAGAATACTTGCCATACTTAACTAAAGCTGTCAACTGCCCAAGTTCATACTCTGAAAGCTCTCTTGATTTTGGCATGGTTAAAAAAAGAAACTTTTAAAAATATTTACTACAAAAAATGCTTAAAACACTGAGGAAGAATTTCAATTTTAGCCGTTAACTTGTTTTTAATAGAGTTTTATTTTCGCATGTAATGAAAAATAAAATTATAAATAAATCTATGGATGAAAATTACCCTTTATCTTTAAAAACATAAAAATTCATATTTATTTATAATATTTTTTACGAAAATTTTAAGTTATGTATATAGCTAAAAGATTGAAGAAGTTAAAAAAGGCACCATTATTGAACTCCACAAAAATTAAAAGCTGTCAATTAGTCTAAACTACTTGACTCTACAAAAATGATCTTTGACCATTTGAGCAAGGAAATTGTGAAGCACATCAAAATATTAATTTAAATAAATTATAGGACTGTTTCAATGCTTTTTATTACCAATTTTAAATTAATATTTCATTACTATTTATAATTACTCCAATTCCATTGAAAAAAAATAATTTTTACATTAAAAAAATTGTAAAGTAGTTTGAAAGCTTGTTGAAATCAAAAATCGCCAATAATTTTGGACGGCAGTGTATATATATATATATATATATATATATATATATATATATATATATATATATATATATATATATATATATATATATATATATATATATATATATATATATATATATAATATATATATATATATATATATATATATATATATATATATATATATATATATATATATATATATATATATATTTTTTTTTTTCTTTTCTATATATAATTATATATATAATATATATAATATATATATATATATATATATATATATATATACGGTGTTTCTTCTCTTGCAGAATTACACCGCTGGGTTGTTTCCAATTTACCCTTTTGACTAGAAGATTGCAGGTTACAAAATAGGACAGAGAATTTGTGGAGGAGAGCCTTTCTATCGTCTTAAGAATTATCAACAAGAACATCAATGGAGAGAATAGAAGTAGCGGGTCTTAAATGACACTCACGTTATTTATTAATTTTACTTAAATAACTTATATCATCAAAATGTAATATATATATATAAATAAATATCCTTTTTCTTCAATAAAACATTGTCAGCTTAAAATCTATTTCAGTTTCCTTGTAAATAAATAAGTGTTATAATTTCATTTGTCATATCCTTAGATTCTAATTTATACATATATTCTTCATGTGAGTAATAATAATATAAAATCTTGTAGATCAATTTACAAAAGTTGAGAAATAATATATTTGCAGAATGAGAGCATTGAGGAGGGAGTTAAAATGGATTCAATACACACTTTACCTGTATGCTAGATATAGAACAGACTTTAAATAAATATTGAGACAGCAATATTTATGGAACGTTTTTCTTATTAGAATATATTCTTCACGAAGTTACAATAATCCTTCAGACATTTATAAATCCCTTGGATTTCACCAATAACAGTTTATCGATTGAGTAGAATAATTACGCACTTGCGTACGAAGAAATATTATCAATATTATTTAAGCATACAAAATCTCACTTGTTAGAGAATAAAATAACTTCTAAAGAATCTTCACATCACAAAATTATCAATGTTAAAATAATAAGTCACTTCACATTTTAAGAATATAAATAATCACAGTACCGTAGCCTAATAAACGGCTAGACATCAAGAATAAACTCCACGCTCCTCAAGTCAGCGATCACGCCTGACTCCATCAACTCGCTCTCAAAGACTACTCACTATCATCTGCGTTTTGCGGTCCCTACAATACAATTCATCGTGTTGCACAAGCGCTACTACCCAATGTAAATCAATACCATACTAAGCTGATATTTTTTTGTTTTTGGGAAAGTTCCTAACGGAGCGAATGTAATTATACAGAAAGAATACATTTGAACCGTATAGAATACTCCCCTTCCTAGATAATGACATTCTTAAAAACTACTACTCGTTTGAATACAAATGAGTTACGTAAAAACAAAAGGAATAAATACTATTATAGACATTTTATTTACATAAATATGAACTAATAAATAATATATTATCAGCAAAAAAATATTTTCTCAACTCTTCCCGACTCACCGAAAATCTTTTCCATTTTTAGATTTATGTACAGGACGGTCAAGGGTTCTTATGATAAAATAGATAAAAAAAAATAATATATACATACTATACTATAAACACTTCTTTACGTTCCATCCAACCATGTACTTAAATGTAACCAAGTTAGAACAGAATATAGGAACAAGAACACAATACCCTTGAACAAAAAAAAAAACAACACTACTCTGAAAAAGACAAATTATTTTGGTCGTGAGAACAAGAAGGAAGATTGAACGAATCATCATTACGAGGTGTACTATGCATCGGCAATAGTTTTCTACTCGAACGAAGGATTTTAGGAGACTGGTCCCTCGGACCTCGAAAATGCTGATGGGGACGATAACTACTATCGGAAAGATCGGAATTATCGAAATGGTCGGAGTCTGATGTTGATCTACTCGAACTTACATTATTTGGACTTTCATTTGAATCACGAAAACCTGAAAACGGAGAATATTTGTTCAATGTGTATAGGTTTTACACTAAAAGATGTAGAATTTAACCTTAAACAATGTCTATTCTATGACATTTTCTTGTAACACCTATATTTAAAAAGTTATTTACAGAAAACTAAAAACAAATAGACTTTTTTTCCAAAAATTGACATTTAATATCCATTTGGTTGTTTTTCAGATATATAATTAAATAAATATCATTAATTTTAATATATTTAGCAATGTCTACAAGAAAAACAGCAAATAAATCAAATAAATACATTGTGGATGAATGCTTTAAACCCTTAGAAGAATTTCCTTTTGGAAAACTTCCCACTTTAAAGCAAGTGCTTGAAAGATGTCTTTACTTTAAAGACTATATATAGGAAAGACAGTGTTCAAAGAGATGTTAGTGTAGAACTATTCAATCTATGGGTAAATTATATAATGTTTACCAATAATCTGTCCATTGGAATTAAACAACAAGCTCAGCAGTTACAATGAAAAAATTTTATAAATTGTGAAACTATGACAAAAAGAGAAAGAGGACAAAAAATATGAAACAGATGGCGCCAGGTTTTATAGAAGAGGCAAATCAGCTATTTGATGTACATCAAAAAGACCACAAGAAACTAGCAGAAATTGAAAAGAAGTTTCTAATTAAAAATGACAGATGCAGATTACAAGTTTTATAAGGTGAGTATAACATCAAAATTTTAGACCCAGCTTTAAAGTATTTACTCAAATACTCAATTCAAACTTAAAATTATATTTAACATCCAGTAGGTAGAGATCAAAAGTGTTTTATAGAATTTTTCCATTTTCAGGATCAAAAAACCAACAGGCATGGCTGCACTTCTAAGCTAGTTCCTGAAACACCTTCTGAAGCCAAATTCAAAAAAAAAGTTATTCAAGAAAGTCTTAGTTCAAAGAACAGCTAGGAAACTGATTTTCTGAGATGAAAGCAGCTGCTTCTTTTCAAGGAATTGAAGAAGAAAGTTCTCAAGTATCTGGAGAAATAGAGAAATCAGATCTGAAATGTCTGAGTCCATTTCAATTAGTAATGATTCGATCTGATTATAGTGGAGAAAATGTCAGTTCTGAGCAAATAATCGAACAAGGCTATAAATGCTTGCTGAAATATATACAAGTTAAATCAAGTACATTTTCTTTATAAAAGTTAGAAAAAGTAAAAAAAAAATATCTTACAAATCAATGCTTCATTAGACATTGAGATATATTCATACCAAATTCCTATTGAAAGCTATTTTTCTTATACATAGTAGGTACTAAAAATCTCTTTTTCAGGTATCAAATAAGTGATAGAGCTGGTAGAGCTATTGCTTATGCTACATTGGTAGATTTTGGAGTTATTACCAAAGACAAAATGCAGCATGTTATTGACAAGTAAGTATTTCTTATCATACAAATTCTACTAATACCTATCACAAATATTTAATTATAATTATATAATTATAAATTGCTTAACACAACAATACCTTTCAGAAATAAATTAAGAAGAGAAAGGGAAAAATTGCGAGCAGAAGCGCAGAAAGAAGAAAAAATCCTGTTTGAAAAGGTCACAGGAATAGGCTTCGATGGCAGGCGACATGCAATGTAAAAAAATTGTGAAAAATGGGAAATATCAAACTTCAACACTGCTGGAGAAGCATTATGTCATCACTGGGAGCCAGGTAATACTAAGTATAAAGCACCTATAAATTATGAAACTAAACTACCTATATTTATAAAATATTCTGTACGCTAATGTTATTAAGAAATTTCCTAATTTTCCAGATGACTTTTACTTGGATCCACATCACACAAAATAGCGCCAAGGGAATAGATGTAGCTTATGGAATATCAAAACACTACAAGGAACAGAGCTTCAAACAAGACTGAACTTAGCAAAGGCAGATGGAACCAATGTCAATACTGGTCAATTCATGTTTTTTTTTTTTTTGTTTTTTTTTTTTTTACGGTTATCACCACCGCTCACGGGAAAGCCCTATTCAAGGAGGGGGTGTTAAAACAACAAAAATTCAACTACACAAATTACGCAGATGAGCACAGACGCGGGCTTTAAAGTGAGGGGATTAATTTCAGTAGGAAACTCAGAAGATGGAAGAGAATCCCAGAACAGAGTGGCAGGAAAGAAGGAGGCACCGCAGCGAACTAGTCTGGAGTTGCTGATATCAACACAAAACTCATGTGTGCCGACACAGCACCCCTTGTGCTACGAGGGCGTCTTTAAAGGTGGTGGCACGCGAGTGGAAATTCCCTCGAGCACTTGCCGCTACGGTACTATGAGAAAAGAGATAAAGCACCAAACATCGCGCCGCAAAGATAGAGGGTCAAGTGAAACTAGAAAGAACAGGACAGTTTTTGATAAGTCCTTTTGCCTTTGACTCGACCGCTATCCAAAAGCCGGGTGAAACTGAGCCCGCCCCAGATATGAGAGCAGTACTCCAACAAGGGCGGAATGAGGCGCCTTGTATAGTTGGAGTAACTGAAAAGGAAAAAAAGTCTCGCAGTCAAACAGAACTTCCGACTTCCTTGAGGCCATCTTAGCAACCATTGCGAGATTTGGTTTCCAAGACATATTTTTTGTTTATGTCAAGGGCAAGAATGTTTATATTGTCAACAGAGGAAGAACGAAGAGAACCGTCGAAAAGAGATAGGAACAGTTAGAAGGTGTCTTAGAGAGGGAGACTTTGTAGAAGTTGAGTTTTTTTAAAAGAATTGAATTTCACAAGGTTCAGACAACCCCACCCCGAAATTCTATCTAGGTCAAAAAAGATATAAAATCGGAAATCTTTAAGACATGTGGCGATCCTAGATGTCAATAGACGAAGCAGATATGAAAATTAGTTTTGAAGAATGAAGGGTGAGTCATCGGCAAATGAGTGAATAGAGTTAGAAAGTGCAGGTGAAGAAGATCATTAATGAAAAGTAGGAATAAAGTAGGAGATAAGACAGAACCTGAGGAACACCACTATTGACAGGAAAAGGAAGAAGAAGTCGCCCCATCAACAACAGCCGATATTGAGCGATTGAAAAAAGCTAGACATAAGTAAGAAGAGAGGAGGAAAACCCAAGGAGGGGAGCTTGAGAGTCAGTGGACGCGTGCCATAATCCCGGTCAAGTATGCTTTGGATATGTCCAAGCGCCCACGCAAGTCTCCCCGTAGTTCCTAAGGGCGGAAAACCATAAATAGTAAGATAGGAAAGTATATTCGCCAGTAGACCTCGAGCGCTGAAAGCCGTACTGGCGATCGAAAGAAGTGAATGAGATTCCAGATGATCTAAGGCCGAAGAGATTGGCCTTTTCACTTGGAGAATTAGCAACAGAACCATCAGAGCGAATAAGAGGAGGAAAGACAGTTTACAGAAGTTGTTAGAGATGTTTTGGCAAAGAGCCAGAAAGATTTGTCAGTAGGAGAACCAAGGAGGTTAGCGCACTTTCGTTTGATGAAAGAGTATCCCTGCAACGATTTCTAGCAGAATGAAAATTAGCAAGAGTGATAGGAGAACGAGAATTTCTCCACTCCCGATACGCACTGTCTCTAGCCGGATGGCCAGAGAACAGCACGATCGAACCATGGATTATGAGGAGAGAAAGATTTAGTCGAAGAAGGAATAACCTGCTCATCCCATCAACCGATTACAGCTCCCCAACCTTATCGGCAGAAGTTGAATCGTCACCAGAGACAAAGCATCCCACTCCAGATTATACGTTAGCGTAAGAAGCAACGCAAGGCCCCCAATCGGCCCGAACAAAGTGCCAGAAAAAACGCGTGAGGGCAGGATGGGCTGTTGGAGAAGAAAGTATTAAAATTAAAGAGATATAAGCTGTGGTCAGATTTACCAAGAGGAGCGAAGTGTGGTGTATTTATAGAGAGAGGACTAGTGGTGAAACATATGGTCAAGTGTGTTCAAGAATTGGTTTGGGACGATCCGGAATGTGTGGTGGGTTTCTTTAATTAGTTGCTCCAGATCGTTGAGAATGGTAAATGATTCGGCCTCCTCCCCCACCTAAACCAGTATGAGAGGAACCCCCAACCATCCAGTGTTGTGTACATTGAAATCCCCGAAATAGAGGACCTCAGTATTGGATGAGAAGATGTAACAGTCTCGTTGAGAAAGTAGTAGGGTATTCAAAAAAGGCGTGAAAGATTCTGTTCTGTTAGGCAGAACAGTAGCGAAGCACAGAGATATTGTAGTAGAAAGGAAGAAAGATTTTAAGGCCACAGAACATCGAAGTTAGGAGATTCGAGATTCTCGAGACGTGTTACAGGAGTGTATTATGTTAACATAGGCACATACTCCACCCTTTAGACGGAAATTATGAAAAAAGTTATAGTTGTGGACATATTAAACCAGTTAGAGGATGAATTCCTAGCCATTATGGGTCTCAGACACGGAAGCGCAAAAGGTTTAGGATTAGAGTTAAGAGGTGGTATCCACGGATTGCAGGAGTTAATTGCAAGCCAGGATGTTAGCAAAGTCGATAGTAAGCCCACGCCTGTGCCTCCATTAGATATTTGGAAATGTTTCTAAGGAGTTCCATTACAGTGGGATATTTCCATTTTGCATCTAAATGAGTTAACCTTTAAGGCATATTTTATGAAAGATGAACTACCAAGAGGCCAGATAAATTTTCTGGAGCCATTAGCTCACAGCTGAATGGAAATGTTTCCAAATGGGGTGTTGCAAAGTTTAGGCCAATTCCAAATCCAAAATTTGTCATACTAGACAATAAAGTCATTGATGACTTATCGACTGACCAGTACTATGCTTATCGCATCT
>JABUQX010005795.1:0-7500 GCA_015478945.1 Trachelipus rathkii
AAAAAAGAGAGAGATATATATATATATATATTATAAATATTATTATATATATTATATTTATATATATATATATATATATATAATATATATATTAATTATATACTATATATATTATATATATATTATAATATATTATATATATATATATATAGGCAAATCCTGGGAATGCTTTTATGATGTAAATCATGCAATATTATTGTTAATTTAATGATTATAATAATAGACCCTATTTATAAATTGTAAAAGTTCTTTTTAGAATATAACATGGGTGACTTTGGCAAACTTGAATTAGTCAGGGAACCGCGAATCGAAAAAGTTTGAGAACAACTAATTAAATTAATAATTAAAATTAGTTTGGACAAACAAAGAACGTATTAATATTTAATGTAAAGCGCGACATTAATTCAGTTATGCAAGCTAAGATTTTGAAGTGTGCTTGTGTCGCTCTTACCATGTTGAAATTGTAAATAAAAAATATATACGGGCCTCTTTATCTTAAAAAAAATGTTTGTGTGTGCTACGTTAATGTTATATATATATATATATATATATATATATATATATATATATATATATAATATATATATAATATATATATATAATATATAATATATATATATATTATATATATATATATATATATATATATATATATATATATATATATATATATATATTATATATATAGGTACTGTATAATATCGGGAAAACCGGTCCAAAATCGCCGTTTTTTTTTTTAATGAATCAGAAAAAATCGAAATTTTAAGTTACATCTTTACATTTAATAGTTTTTTCTCACATTTGGAGTTTCCTAATTTATAAGAATAATGAAATAATAAAATATCGAAATAAATATTTTAAAATTTTTTTAAAAATTCCATTTTCAAAAAATTGAAATTCGGGAAAAACCGGTTAGTGGCGTCGGGGAGAAACGGTCATTAAATATTATTACGTCTGTGTTTATCCAAACTAATTTTGAATTATAATTTAAAATGTTAAAAATAGATTTTTATAATGTTATAGTATTAATTTGGATAGGAAAACAAACAAGTCTAAGTTATATTTTATTGGCATTTTCCCCAATGTGTGTATTTTTTTCCAAAATTATGAATTTTTTTTCATTGTTTTATGCTAAATAAAAATTGAAAAAAGAATTATGACATAATTTTTATAATTTCTAATAATAATAATAATATTTACACACTTTTACAATATAGGTACTTTATATTACTTTAACTTGATTTCACTTAACCAACTTAAAAAAAAAATGTTTTTTTGGCATTTTAATGGCTGTATTTCTCTTAAAACAAGCAAATGAACCAAGTCAATATTGGCAGGTAGGAACATCATGGTAGTAGTATACTGTGTGAAAATTTCAGATTTTTAAGCATCTTTCCCCATCAGAGATATTAAGGTTCAAAAGTTACCGAACTTTCCGAAAAATTGATTTTTGGACACCTGTAAAATCTTTTTTTAAAAAATATTTTACCAAACTCAATAAGATTTAAGTTAAACCATACTTTAGTATGTATCATCAAAAATTTATAGTCGTAAATATTTACTTTCCTTTTAATAATACACCCACGAAAATGAATTTCTTCGATTTTTAACAACAATTTTCGGATTCATTTTCATGGTGAAAATATTATTTTCCAAAAAAAACAGGAAAGGCCAAAATGTACTTAAAGTATCCCTAACAAATCACTCTCTATGAAATTTGGTATAAGAATTACCAATATGGAGATATGAATTAAAATGTTACCTCTATTAAGTGATAAATTTTGCTCCACCTGGTCAAACATTTTGGCTCACCTGTTTCACCCTGTTACAACCAGAGTAAATCTACAAAAACGAATGGTGGTTTTGAACTTTCCAGGGATTACATTAACGCCATGCAAAATATAAAAGTTTTCAAAAATTATCGAGCGGCCATCAGCGGTACGGAAAAAATGGATTGCCCTATTGTATTAAATCTGCTCTCCAATTCTCGGGAGTAGATGATACAGATACGACGATCTCTAGTTCATATGAAAGTAGTAATAAAGATTTTGTTTTAAAACCCATAGTGGATGCATCAGATGAAAGTGTATCAAAGAGAGGAATGGTAGATATTATGACACCAAAATTGGCGGCAGTCTTAGACAGATGCAAATTGAGCATTCGAGATGCTGTATATATTGTTGAGGCGACATCAGAAGCCTTGGGACACGATGTCGATAATCGTTCTATAAATCGATCCACTATCCAATGAGCTCGGAGAAAATTAAGAAGGAATCTTACCGAAGATATTAAATCTGCCTTTAGTGAAAATATCCATGATTTTTTAGCAGTTCATTGAGATGGAAAGCTGATTCCTCCCTTAAATGTTAGAAATCCGAAGAGAGAAATGGGAAATTGGAAGACAAGGTTTCAAATTCTTTGTAAGTGATGCACTGCATCGAATGCTGGTCATACCAATGGGGCCATGTACTTATTAAACAAACAAACGTAAAACATTATTCTATTTTTCATGCTGCCATCAATATATATATATATATAATATATATTATACAAATAAACAAAAAACATATATATTATTATATATATATATATATAATATATATATATATATATATATATATATATATATATATATATATATATATATAATATAATATATATATATATATATATTTTTTCTCTAAAAGGAGGTTGAAAGTAAATGTAGATAAGAGTAAGGTTATGGTTTTTTTCCCAAGATTGGGTGTTGGTTATGTTAGATACACCTGAAACAAAAACAAAGGAAAAAAAAATTTTCTCCGCTAAATACCTAGTGACCATTGACAAGTAATTTTCAGTTGTGCAACTTATTCATTGTATAAGTGACAACCGTGTTCTTACAAGCCCGGACTCAGAAGGGGCAATTTAGATCACCAAACAGATGTTTTTTAATTACATTATTCAGTGTAAGAGCGAAGTTCGGCTGACCAAATAGATGCACAACTAAATATTGCAATGCAAGTGCCTGCCTCAATAATTACCTAAACAATGTGAAAATTTTAAAAACAACACCTTAAAAGTCTTACCTCAAGGGTATTCCTGGAGGCCCTCCCTCCCTTGTTGCTCCTCTAGCTTCCGACTCCTCATCATAGCTGATACCTCTGCTATAATAAGGAGCACCAATGCCCCTTCCACGGCCACGACCTCGTTCACCAGAGCTACCTCTCCCCCTTCCTATTCCATTTACGGGTGCTCGTCCTGGACCCCTTAACCCTTGTTCATTGCTAACACGCTGCCATATACGCTGCATTAAAAGAAATTCATTAGTTTCCAGGTAATATATATATATATATATATATATATAATATATATATATATATATATATATATATATATATATATATATATATATATATATATATATATAATATATATATATATTATATATATATATATATATATATATATATGCTACAGTTTTACAGACACTGCAAACCCTCATGTTTAAGTTTTACCTGTTCGTCTATATTTATTGGTAAAAAAGCGAGAGGCTCTTGCATATGATCTATATATAAAGACCCCAAGTTTGGTAATCCATCGGGTGGAGGAATATCCTTCGAGTACAGAGCGAGCAATTCTTCACGGCCATAACGGTAATCTGCTAACTGTAACAAAATATCAAAACATTTTTTTTATTTTTATGGATTTAATAAAAAAAAAAAAAAAAATACAAACTAAATGTCCGTAAAACATCCACATATACAGTTTTCCTACGAATATATATGATGATTATTTTTAACATGGTGATTTAGCCGAAACATTTTCCCCGATTCATGACATCATCAACCACTTATAAATTTTTACTACAATATTTAGTAATGGGATAGGAAAGTGTAATCAATTTATTATAATATAAGAGGATTCAGACAGTTTTGAAATTGGAATAAGGAATTAAGTTTTGAGATGAAAAAATTTCTCTGCTAGTTAGAAATAATTAAGAGATGAGATGAGATGAGATCAAAGATGACCCAAACAAACACTCCAAGCATCAATTAATTACGATTGCAAGCGAGCGACTCTTTGAAATGAAAAGTTATAATGAGTCATCAGCATAAGAGGAAAAGTGATGATGAGGTGACAGGTGGGGTATTAATATAGAGAATCAGGGAAAACAGAACCCTACTGACAAAACTCAATAGATTTAAAGGATGAACAGTGCAGTGGTCGTCAACAACAGCAGTGATAAAGACACAGGAAAGGAAAGGAGAGAGAAAAATACTAAATAAAAATTGGAAGTTTAGAAACTAAAGTTTCATTGAAAGCTTTCAATATGTTCAGTAATAGCAAAAGAATCTCCGAAATGCCCAAGTGAAAAAAAAAATACCAATAATCAGAGAGAGGAGAGGAGAAGAGAAGATGGAAAAGGGAAGAGAAGAGAAAAAAAGAGAAGGGAAAAGAGAAAAAGAGAAGAGAGAAAAGAGAAAAAGAGAAGAGAAAAGAGAAAAAGAGAAGAGAAAAGAGAGAAAAAGAGAAAAGATGGAAAAGAGAAGAGAAGATGGAAAAGGGAAGAGAAGAGAAAAGAGAGAAAAAGAGAAAAGAGAAAAAAAAAGAGAAGAGAAGAGAAGATGGAAAAGGGAAGAGAAGAGAGAAAAAGAGAAGAGAAGAGAAGAAAATAGAAGAGAAGAGAAAAGAGAAGAGAAGAGAAAAGAGAGAAGAAGAGAAGAGAAGATGGAAAAGGTAAGAGAAGAGAAAAAAAGAGAAGAGAAAAGAGAGAAAAAGAGAAGAGAAGAGAAAAAAATAGAAGAGAAAAGAGAGAAAAAGAGAAGAGAAGAGAAGAGAAGAGAAGAGAAGAGAAGAAAAGAGAAAAGAGAAGAGGAAGAGAAGAGAAGAGAAGAAGAAAAGAGAAGAGAAGAGAAAAAGAGAAGAGAAGAGAAAAAGAAAAGAGAGAAAAAGAGAAGAGAAGAGAAGAGAAAAAGAGAAGAAAAGAAAAGAAAGAAAAGAAAAGAAAAGAAAAAGAAAAGAAAAGAAAAGAAAAGAAAAGGAAAAAGAAAAGGAAAAGAGAAAGAGAAGAGAAAAAGAGTAGAAGCATCTTCTTAATTTGTTGGTATAATCTTTATTTTCCCATAAGGCACTATTTGCCCTATATCTCCAATAAAGGCCAACATTTGTTGTTCTGACATGGTGAACACAAAACACAATTAAAAAACAAAGCAGGACAAAACCTTCTTAATAAAAAACACGTTACATGGAATGCTGAACAAAAATCTCAATACCGGTGGAAGCACATGCGTTACTGTGTTCCTCACTGAAATGTGCACAATTGAACTGCATTGAGGCATGCCATTGAAAATGTGTTATCTCACATGAGCACATAAAAGGCACAGGTGTGAATATTACCTATTGATAATGTTGAACTTTGAAATCATCAATGCAGTTTTTAGAGAAAGGAGAAATTGAAGAATTTGCTCTTTTTTCCGAGTTTAGATACTATAAGATTTTTGAATTGTAATAATGAATATAGAACAATGCAGCTTTATAATTATAATTGGAAATATGAAGAATATTTCTCTAAATATGTGAATAATATTTAAGTTGAATTTTATTTACTAATAGAGATATACAGAATTTAGAACAAAATGAAATAGATCTTGCACATTCAAGATTTTTCAAATTACTGGAATAGTCTGTTTAAAAAAACATACACAGGTTGATTTATATAAGCATTAATATTCTTAGCCTATTAAAAAAATCCATACACAATATTTTTATTTTAAAGACTGGAAATTTCATTTCTTCAGACTTTAATCTCTGAGCATAAAGTGCCTAACTTAAAAAGTTTAAATAGATTTAACGTTTGTTCAAATTATAAAAATCTAATGTTAGCAACTTAACTGGATTGTCTATTCGAATAAAGATTTCTTGAATACAGGAAACCTGTAAAAGAAATTATTAAGCCCCAGGTGTTTAAATATTCCAAATTAACTAAAAAAGAACAAGTTTAAAAGTACAAATAATGGCGTGAAAACACGAAAATATTCATAATGGAAAGGATAGTTTCATACTGAATGAAAGTAATTCAAGTACCCTATTAACTTTCACAATAATTTTCTAAAGGGGAAACAAATTAATCACCAAAAGTAGAATTTTCATTTAATGATGAAATGCTTTTTAAATTTTAAAATAAAGTTTTAATGTTTGACAGGGTATGGTATTCAAAATATGTTAATTCTAATTGCATAATTAATAATTTTTAAATCCAACATTTTTTACTTAAAAATAGAGGCATTTGTTAGATTACATAATAATAATAATAATAATAATAATAATAATAATAATAATAATAATAATAATAATAATAATAATAATAATAATAATAATAATAATAAATAATAATAATAATAATAATAATAATAATAATAATAATAATAATAATAATAATAATAATAATAATTCTTTCTTTATCCTGTAGGTGTAGAAGTAGAATCAAAATGTGTGAGGGAACACTTCAAAAATCTGCATAACATTAGCAGAAATGAAGAGGTGATAGTGAATGTGTCTGGGTTTGATGGTGTAACAAGAAGAAGAAAGGTATTTTGGGGATGAGGTAATTAGTAGGAAGGAAGTAATTTGAACAACGGTAAATCTGCAAATATAGATCTAATTACGGGTAAAATCATCAAGAATGGAGGCGAGATTGTGATTGAGTGGATATGGAAGTTGTGTTACAAAGCATTTATTGAAGTTTTAGTTCTGAAGGATTGGAGGAGAGCAGTAATAGTTCCCTTATATAAGGGTAACTGTGGGAACTATAGGGGAATTAGTTTACTGAGTGTTGTAGTGAAGATATATGCTGGTATTTTGGTTGAAGGAGTGCGTCGAGTGACAGAGGGACTGAGTGGCGAAGAACAAGTGGCAAAGGACAAGATTCATAAGGAATCTCTGTGGCAGATGTTAGTGATATATGGTGTTGGTGGTAGGCTTATGAATGGAATCAAAAGTAAGTATGAAGATAGCGAAGCATGTTTAACAATATATTGAGCTGAAAGTGACTGGTTTAATATTACTAGTGGAGTGAGGCAGGGGTGTGTTATGTCTTCTTCGTTATTTAATTTGTATATGGATGGAGCGATGAAAGAATTGGAGGTAAGGATGGTAAGGGAGGTGTTAGAATTATGGAGAATGGAAGAAAGGGGGGTGCAATGCTTACTGTCAGTGGATAATTTGGTTTTGTGTGGGGAATCTGAAGAGAGTTTGAGAGGACTGGTAGAGGGGTTTGGCAAGGTGTGTAAAAGGAGGGGTTTGAAAGCAAACGTAGATAAGAGTAAGGTTATGGTTGTGAGTGAGGACAGTCCTCGAATATATGTTGGATAATATGGGAACAGGTGGTGCAGAGTATAGTAGGAAAGTTGTGAATGATAGGAAGGTGACTGGTGCAATTAAATCCTTGGTGGATGTAAAGGGACTAAGTTTTGAGTGTGCTAGGGTCTTACATGAGGGTATGTTGTTACCTTAGTCTTTCAC
>JABUQX010005795.1:12500-35000 GCA_015478945.1 Trachelipus rathkii
ATTATAATAAGAAAAAGAAAAACAAATGGAAAGTAAATCCACCCAGTCCCTTTTAATGCAATTCCCTCAGGTGGGCACATACGTGGGACTTAAAGACAGGAAGATTAAATACTGCAGGGAAAATAGATGAAAGCAATAGTTCAAAAAAACAGATGTGGCTGGAAAGGAGGCAACACAACAAGTGACCCTAGAGTTTCCAATATTCACGCAATATTCAAATGAGTAAGGGGGCATTCCAGGACAAATCAGCCAAAAAAATGGAAAAAGGTAACCACTCCGATTCAGATTTTTTCTTCAAATTTGTTTATATAGGGTTGTTTTGGGGCGCAAAAACACACCAGGTCGAATAAAAAATTTCTAGGACCTACGGTTCTCCCGTGACACCCCCCGAAAATTGGGGATCACCCTAAACCTCTTCTCATTTGAAAGGCTGTAGCTCATGAATGGTTAGACATAGACCATACATATTATATATATTTAGAATCAGCATGGTTAGAGCTTTCATTTAAGACTAAAAGAAGCCTTCTACCATAATTAGGGAAAAAGTTCCCTCAAAATTTATATTTCCCCTCCCCCCCAATTACTCATGGATATTAAAATCTACAATTTTTAAATAACAATATGAAAGTTCCACTTGTTATCAATGTATTGAAGGGGGAAAAAAAATGGACTTTGAGTTTTGTCTATTTTTAGTAATTAAATTAAAATAAACATAAATCCAAAAACACAATTTTATCATTTCAAATCAAATGTATTGTACCTCTTTATATATTATATATATATATATATATATATTATATATATATTATATATATATAATATATATATTATATATATATATATATATATTAAAAATATAAAATAATTATTATAATTTATATATATATATATATATATATATATATATATATATATATATATACTATATATATATATATATGATTAGGGATGGCCCGGATATCCGGCACACTATCCGGTCCGGCTATCCCGGCCACATTTTTGACTATGCCGGTATCCGGCCGGATTATCATTGCCTATCCGGCCGGATAACCGGATAATTACTCCCCTAGTTAGGTTCTTTCTCGTTGGGGGAAATATTCAAAATAATTTGAAAAATTATATACCGGTATATAGCATACTATAATATATATATATATTATATATATATAGTATATATATATATATATATATATATAATATATATATATTATAATATATATATATATACTATATATATATATATATATATATATATATACTATATATATATAACACACTTGCATAGACTTTCGATGTTGGGTACCAATATTAATTATTATTTTAATTCATTATTTATGTTTACTGTAGGCAATTCATTTATTCCTGAATTTGGTGGTGAAACCACGTTTCACAATTATATTCATTATAAATTTAAGCCTTAAGAAAATTGTATAATAGAAAAAATAATTACATTTTGTTGATTTCAAACTTTATTCATGCATTTAAGCTTTCAGTTTTTGTAATTATGAATTACTTATTTACAAAAACTTTAATTACGTATATCGTAAAGCTCTACAGCCAAAAGTTTTTTATTTTATTTGTTATTACTGAATTAGGATTTTTGAAAGTTTTGGTTTAATGCTTTCTAGCATACTGAAAATAGTTCGAACTTCAAAGCCGTTTTTTTTTTTTTGCATTTGTCAAAAAAAAAAAATACTGCAGTTACTGGTTTTTTGTCAACTTTTCGCAAAATCGTTAAAAAAATGCTTATCCAACGTAAGGAATGTCTTTAATTCTGTAAGGTTGCCATTTTAATACCAGAATTTTTATTCTATATTACACACAGAATTAGGAAATTCTTTACGTTTTGGTGAGCGTTTTTTTTACGATTTTGCGGCAAGGTTAATGAAAATGAACGCAAACTTGAGCATTTTTTTTAGCAACAAATGCCCAAAAACGAAAACAGGCTTAAAACATGATCCTTTGCATAAAAAAAATACGATTTTTCGGTGTTGCTTGCTGCCAGACGTACAAAGATGGGCAACGTGTAAAATTTGTTGACTATAAATTTTTGGCATTCCACTGAAATTCTACAATTTTTTTTTTGGTAGTCCTCTTATTGCGGATTTAAATTTCGAAATGATATAGGCATTCGCTAACTGCAATTCCGCAACATTTTTCAAATTATCGCAATCGCAATTCCTGTAATTTATTTTTGGTATCCCGCCAATTGCGGAAACGCCCCCCTCATATATATTATATATATATAATATATTATATATTATATACTTATATATATATATATATATATATATAATATATATATATATATATATATACTATATATATATATATAAATATACTATAATAATATATATATATATACTATATATATATCATATATATATATATATATAGTATATATAATATATTTAAACAGTTGTCACCACCACTCACGGGCAGGATGAGGTGTTTCACGAATCAGAAGTCAACAGCTAACGTAAATTACCCAGATGAGCACAGACGCAGGCTTTGAAGTGGGGGAGATTAAATTCAGCAGGAAACACATAAAATGGAAGAGAATTCCGCATTACAGAGGTGGCAGGAAAGAAGGAAGCACTCCAGCGAACTCCTGTAGTTACCAATATCAACACAAAACTCATGTGCAGACACAGAACCCCTAGTGCTACTAGGGCGACGTAAAGGTGGGTGGTACGCGAGTGAGAAGTTCCATCGAGCACCTGCTGCTGCTGTACCTATAGAAAAGGGATAAGGACCAAAAATAGCGCCGCAAAGTTAGAGGGTCAAGTGAAGTGGAAAGTACAGAACAGTTTATAAGCTTTTTGGCCCTTCTGACTCGACCCTATCCAAGAGCCGGGTGAAACCAGAGAACCCCCAGATATGATAGCAGTACTCCATACAAGGACGAATGAGGCCCTTCTATAGCTGGAGTAACTGAGAAGAGGAAAAAAAGTGTCGCAGTCTAAACAGAACTCTCAGTTTCTTTGAAGCCACCCTGACAACCGTTATGATGTGAGGTTTCCAAGACATTTTTTGTTTATGTTAAGACCAAGGATGTTTATATTGTCAACAGGAAAGATGAGAGCAACCGTCGAAAAAGAGATAGGAAAGTTAGAAGGTGTCTTAGAGAGGGAGATTTGTAGAAGTTGAGTTTTTAAAGAATTGAATTTCACAAGGTTGAGACGACCCCACCCGGAAATTCTATCCAGATCAGCGAGAATAGAATCGGAAAGATTAAGACGAGAGGCAATTCTAGAAGTAAAAGAGGGAGCAGAATTGTTATGAGTTAAAGAATGAAGGGTCGAGTCATCGGAATACGAGTGGATAGAGTTAGAGGTGCAGGTGAGAAGATCATTAATGAAAAGTAGGAATAAAGTAGGAGATAAGACAGAACCCTGAGCTATTAACAGAAAAGAAGAAGAAGTCGCCCCATCAACAACAGCCGATATTGAGCGATTTGAAGGAAAGCTAGATATAAGTAAGCAAAGAGAAGGAGGAAACCCAAAGGATGGGAGCTTGGAGAGCAGTGACGCGTGCCATACTCGGTCAAATGCTTTGGATATGTCAGCGCCACCGCACGCAAGTCTCCCCGTAGTTCCTAAGAGCGGGAAACCATAAATCAGTTAGAGAGGAAAGTATATCGCCAGTAGACCTCGAGCGCCGAAAGCCATACTGGCGATCGGAAAGAAGTGAATGAGATTCCAGATGATCTAAGAAATGAGAGTTGAGAAGGGTTTCAAAGATCTTAGATAGAATACAAGTCAGAGCTATAGGCCGATAGTTACAAGGATTAGAGCGGCTTCCTTTTTTCGGAAGAGGTTGGACATGGGCGTGCCTCCAACACTGAGGGAAAGTGTTAGTATTGAGACATAAAAGAGAATTAGCTGAACGAGGGGAGGGCCAGCACGGAAGCACACTGCCTCAAAACTCGACGAGGAATGCCCGTCCGGGCCACCTGCATTCCTAACGTTCATAGAGATTTCAGGAGCCCATGCACCGATCAAATGTAATCACAGGCAAAGGCATAGGACATCTGAGAGGAGAAGGAGGAGGATGAAGGCCAGAATCGTCCAGGGTTGAGTTAGAAGAAAATAGGAGGCCAAAGAGACTGGCATATTCAGTTGGAAAATTATGAACAGAACCATCAGATCGAATAAAAGGATATATATATATATATATATATATTATATATTATATATATATATATTATATATATATATATATATATATATATATTATATATATATTATATATATAATATATATACTATATATATATAATATATATATATATATATTATATATATATAATATATATATTATATATATATATTAATATAATAATATATATATATATATATATTATATATATAGTATTATTATATATTATATTACCGTATATATTACGGATAACAGACTGCCGGATATCCGACGGATATCCGGTATCCCGTTTTAACTCCCAGCCGGATATCCGGTATCGGCTAATGCACTATCCGGCCCATCCCTAATATATATATATCAAAAAAACAAGTATGGTGAATTGAAAAAACATATTTTATTATACACTATTGATATCACTTTAGAAAAAGCTTTTAAATTCTTTTTCCACAAATTTGTACTGAATCCTTGAAGTACCATGATTTAAAATAGGAGTATTTAAAATATGTAGAATGTTGTCTCTGGCCACTATGCATTCATCTTTTTATTTCTGGGAATTGATAGTAAGTATGTGCTGTATCCTGAGGGATGCAAGAAATCAATTTTGAAATCATCAAATTCTTCATCATGCATCAGTACAAGACCCACCCACTTTTTATCATCATAAACACCTATCACATATTCACCAACTTTAGGATTCACTTTTTGATATTCTTCTATTTGAGACATAGCCATTTTAGTGACAGGAAACTTTACCAATGCCATCAGTGGATAATTCATATGCATTTAAACTTTGATTACTTAATGGCACAAATTTTTGAAACTTTTGTGTCCCAAATTTGAATGCTCTTATCAAATCTACTCCTTAGCATTTCCGCACATTTTTCTATGTCTTCATGTTCTACATAAAAAATGAATTTGTTTACCTAAACTCTGTTTACAAAAATCATAAATTGCCTTGGAATTCAATATCTGATTAGATATTGGTCTTTGAAGACTGGCCTTTGCTGTCAATCGTTTGATAGTTCCCCCAACACCATCACATGCATGCAAAAAAATGCCAGTGGCAAAAAAATGCCACTCACACAAGATCAAATCATGCAATAGTGGTTATCAGATATTTGCAAGTTATATCAGTTTTTATAACTGGCCTTATCTTGATCATCAGTGAAAAATCTAGTTATGTTGTGAACTTATAGGCACAGAATTTCAAATACTAACAAAACACAGAGTTTCTGATTTTTGTTCACCTGGAATAAGTAACAGTTCTTTCTTGTAAAACATTCATTCCCGAGATAAACAGGAAATCAGGAACATCCAAACATTACAAAGCTACATGTATTTCACTGATGGTTTGTGCTGGCCCAGTAATATTAACCTTTGCAAATATCTGTATTATATCACTCACTCCTCTAAATTTGAATGCTGTTAGTAGTGTGCATTTTTTTTGCCACTAGTCATGGAAAGAATGCATGTGATGGTGTTGGGGGAACTATCAAACGATTGACAGCAAAGCCAGTCTTCAAAGACCAATAACTAATCAGATATTGAATTCCAAGGCAATGTATGATTTTTGTAAACAGTTTAGGTAAACAAATTCATTTTTTTTTTATGTAGAACATGAAGACATAGAAAATTGTGCGTAATGCTAAGAGTAAGATCTTGATTTGATAAGAGCATTCAAATTTGGGACACAAAAGTTTCATAAATTTATGCCATTAAGTAATCAAAGCTTCTTAATATGCATATATGTAAGTTAGATGATTGGGACTTTGGTGAGCGCTATATGTATGGGATTGAGAAGTTTTTCGGATTATTTATTGCTGTTTTACTGAGTCAGAGTTGAGTTTCCTCCGAGTTGTGTTTGCTATATCTTCATTTGCATCTAAGTGCTGGTATTTTTCCCCAGTCTGCGTGCGATAGAGGGCACCGCCTTGTTGACGCGTGTATAGACGGTCGTCTTACGAGATGTCAGGTCAGGTGGACTCTTATCTTTGTTCGTGCTGGTCGGGATAAGTGCCGGTATCTTCACTTTAGTAAGACATGTAGAATTTACAGTATGTTCAAGCTGTCTGAAGAAGTTGCCTTCGGCCGCTCAATGCGTCGTGTGTTTTCGTTCTGTTGTGTTTTTTCTGTTTTTTATTTATTTATTCTTTATCATTTGTGTCTTGCTCATCTTTCTTGCTCGATCTGTTTAGATGCATTTCTATATTTAGACTTTTTTCTTTTACTCATTTCTCTCTCTCTCCTCTTTTATTTTTTCTCTTATGTTTTTTAATTGTGGTATATTTTAATTTTCTTTGTTCTTTTCATTATTATTACCTTTTTGTTTTTTTGTTCTTTTTCTTTCTCTTCCTTCCTTACTCGTTCTCTTTCTTCGATATCTGCTATGTTTCCCGTTTTCCTCATCGTTTATCTCCTGGTCTTATCCTTCTTTTTTCTTCGTCTCACGTTCTCCACGGACCTGTGTCCCTCTTCTCGTTGTTTTTGATGGTGTCACGTTGCTGACTAGTTGTAAGTTTTCTTTATATTATTTTATCTTATTTTTTTTTCTTTTTTTTTTTTTTTATTTATTTTTTTTTTTCCTTTCCTCTTAACTCCATCACTGGCTTCTCGCCTTTCTCGGTTCTCTTCGTTCTCCTTTTCCCTCTGTCCTTCTTATTTCTCTCATTAGCTCCCCCATGTTCATTCTGGTTCTCTCTTTCTATCACTTCGATTATTCTTACTTATAGCCTTTCTTTTTAACATTCATAAGGTTACGACGATAAACTGTATTTTTTTTGTACAATGCACGACCATACGCCAAGGAAATTCGAACGCTGCACGAAGTTCTCAAGAGAGGTAGATAGGCATTTAAGCAAAAAGGTCTGATCTAATTAGTATACATAAATAAAAACTTTTCTGTAGAGGTTACGAATCTAATTAAGTTTTTGTAAATAAGTAATTCATAATTAACAAAAACTGGAAAGGCTTAAATGCATGAATAAAATTTTTGAATCACATTTTTAATTATTTTTCTATTATCAATTTTCTAAGCTTAATATAATGAATATATTTGTGGAAGTGCACCAACCAATTTCAAGAATAAATGAATTGGTACAGTAACCATAAATAATGAATAAAATTATATTGGTACCCAACATCGGAAGCTGATGCATGTGTTATATATATATATATATATATATATTATATATATATATATATATATAATATATATATATATATTATATATAATATATATAATATTATTATATATATATATATATTAATATATATATTATTATTTTGTATATAATTTTCAAATTATTTTGAATATTTCCCCAACGGAAAGAACCAACTGGGGAAGTAATATCCGGTTATCCGCCGGATAGCACTGATATCCGTGCCGGATACGGGATAGTCAAAAATTTTGGTCGGAAGCCGGAACCGGATAGTTGCGGATATCCGGCCATCCTAATATATATATATTATTTTATAATATATATATATCTATATATTATTATATTATATATATATAATATATATATATATATATATATATATATATATATATATATATATATATATTATATATATATATATATATATATATATATAATAAAGGTACAATACATAATGATTTAATCAAGAACCAATTTTGGATTTTATGTTTATTTTAATTTAATTATAAAAATAGACAAAACTCAAAGTCCATTTTTTTTCCCCCTTCAATACGTAACTTTTAACCTTTCATTATTGTTATTTAAAATTGTAGATTTTATATCATATTGTTGGGGAGGGGAAATATAAATTTTGAGGGAAACTTTTTCCCTAATTATGGTAGAAGGCTTCTTTTAGTCTTAAATGAAAGTCTAACACTGATTCTACAATATATATAATATGTATGGTTTATGTCTAACCATTCATGAGCTACAGCCTTTCAAATGAGATGGGTTCGGGTGTTCCCAATTTTCGGTGGGTGTCCAACGGGGAACCGTAGGTCCTAGAAATTTTTTATTCGACTGGTGTGTTTTTGGCCCAAAACAACCCTATATAACACTTTGGAAGAAATCTGAATCGGAGTGTTACCTTTCTTCATTTTTTGGCTGATTTTGTCTGGATGCCCCCCTTACTCATTTGAATTGCGTGAATATGGAACTCTAGGGTCACTTGTGTGTTGCCTCCTTTCAGCACATCTGTTTTTTGACTATTGTTTCATCTATTTTCCCTCATATTTATCTTCCTGTCTAAGTCACGTAGTGCACCTGAGAATTGCATTAAAGGGACTGGGTTCAATTTATTTCCATTGGTTTTTCTTTTTCTTATTATTTTTTATTTTTTTTTCCCCTCTCCTTGAAAAGGGCCCTGCCTTTGAGGGTGGTATTATATATATATATATATTATATATATAGTATATATATATATTATATATATATAGCTATTATTATATATATATATTATATTATAATATATATATTATATATTATATTATATATATATATATATATATATTATATATTATATATACAGTTTCAATACTCATATTAAAGTCCACACAACATTCTTTCACATATTCATAACACATTCTTCTCAGATGCTCTTATTTGCAGAAAGTCCTGTGCTGCTGAGATTTGAGTAATTTTTGCTGGTGATTTGAATGAATAGCCTATGTAGCTTGAGTTTGAAAATGTGACTCCACTTGGTCAACATAGTGTGTAACAATTTTTTCATTGGCTAATAGATACTGTTGGCTTAGATCTGTTATTGATAGGTGATAAAATTGGTACCTTCTGAATAGTCCCTCATCTGAGTTGTGGCAATTACTATTATAATAAATACAGCATAAGTTTAAATATTCTTATAATTTCTTTCTTACCACGATTTTTTATTAATTTATTTTAGTTTCAGAAATTGTTTACCTTCTTTCTCTTTATCATTTTTTTTTTTAATTTAAGTTGGCCTACTACCGGTATTTATTAATTTTTGTATGTTTTCCAGAATTCATTTTATATACTCTATACAATTCTTTGCTTTCTTTCTTTTGTTCTAATAATAGCTAAATTATTGTTTTATTTACAATACAGAAGACATCAATAATTATTACATTTATTACTATATTGGAGTGAAATAAATATCAAAAGTTTCTTTTAAAAATCATTATTATATGAAGAATATAATTATAAAATTATTATTGCAGGTTTTTATTAGTGTTCACCCACTTCATTTTTATTAGTATTCAGCTACATTGAATTTTTGAAATTCCACAAACAGGTAACTAAGTGAAATTAATTAAAATGTATTTGTCAATTTATTATTGGTTGGAAGTTAAATAATTATCACATCATGCTTCTCTATATTATACTCATAAAATCTTCTTAGTATGTGAAACTTTTTCTTATAATTTTTTGGGGAATATAAATATCTTATGTAATTAGTATCTTATGTAATTACTTCTTTACAATTTTAACTAATTAAGACAAGATAGTGTTATAGTATCACAAACCAGATAAGATTAGTGAATTTTAGATAATCACTTCCCATTGAGTAGTAATCAAAGATGGCATTGGCGTTATTTAATTTCTAAAGAAATTTTGTATGAAGAAGGTTTTGTAAAGAATTGGATTAAATTTTTAGAAGTTTTTTTAATGAAAAAAGAAAAAAAGAAAAACCCATCAAATTTAAGGAAATTGTTTTTATTTTGAAAACCTAGAAAAAACTAAACATAGAATATTTTCAGGTAGCTAATTGGTTAACAAAATGGTAAAAATAATTGTACAAAATTTATTACAATTTGTTTTGAAATATATTTAAATGTATATACGTTAAGAGTATCATTCACCTGCTCAGATATTTTTTGTCTATTGTTACAAATATTTTTGGTAAATTTTTTAATAGATAATTCAGTAGAGCCTAATAAATATTTGTAAATAATATAATATTTAAAAGTATCATGGAACTGATGATATAGCTATCTATTATTTTTTTTGATATTTTGATAATTTGCTCTATGCAAGATTTGTAGATGTTTTCTTTGGCAATTTTTAATAAGGTAAAATTTTGGTTATTTTAATTGTGTATGTGGGCGGTGCTGTAAATTACATCTCCACAATTATCAATTGTATAAATTATATTCTTTGATGGCTATTAGAGAGAGAGAGAGAGGTTAGAATATGAAAGGTTTGATCATAAGAAAGAAAGAGTAAGTAATGTGCTGTGCATTAAAATCTTGATCATATTTTTTCTTTACTCTTTTCATTACACTTGGTTAATTTCAAAATGGTATTTAAGAATTTCTCATAACTATATTTTTCACTTCATCTCATAACTATGACCATGTGATTTGGAACCAGTTATTCAAGCATTACATGAAGACTACTGTCAAACACATTTCCAGATTTTATATTTAATTAAAATAATTATGTATTATTTAGAATGTAATAGCAAAACTATTTCTTTAACTATATGAAGCCTAAAAATGGTAAATTTAACTAATTAGGGGTCACTAACAATTTGTGTATTATTTCAATTGAATAGTAGTTAAAATACTTACTATTAGTTATTAAAGTAGAATTTATGAAAAGTATACTGTATATCAAATATGTATGTAGAAGGATAAGCCCTCTTGATATTTACTTTAAATCAGGGCTATGGAGTCGAAACAAAAAATTTCTATAAAATATTTTCCATGGTGGTAGTTGTAATAGTAAAGGGTAAAGGTATCCAGAGCTGGAACCTGATAATTTTAAAATGATGGAGTCAGAGTCATATAATTTTAAAATGGAGCTAGGGTTTGAGCCAGCCAAAATATTTACGAACATCACAGCCATGGTTTTCACTCAGGGATGCATATTTATTTGTAAAGGAATATGCTACTGGGAATCTTGATTCAGATTTATTAGTAAAAGCTAGTTGGATATTTTTAGTTAGTGGAAAATTGTTAGGTAATACTGCAAAATGGGTGGATCAATGCAAAATCTGCTCTGGAGTAGACATGCCTGTTTTATATATATATATATATATATGTATATATATATTATATATTATATTATATATATATATATATATAAATATATATATATATATATATATATATTATATTATATATTATATATATATATATAATATATATTATATATATATATTATATATATATATATTATATTATATATATTATTATTATATATATATATATTATATATAAATATAAATATACATATTTATATAAAAACTGAAATACCTTAAAATCTAGAATTGCAAGGTGTCAAACCCACAATGGAGTAGAAAAGTAGTTGCACGAATGTGAGAGTTGAAAAGAGCCCCCCTTTACTGCTCTTATACCAATGAGAACGAAGTAGAAAAATCACCCTAGAGGTTTCATGAGACTGTGACAGAACCCTAACAGTGGTATCTTATCAAGTGTGGGATTCATCCCCTGGGCAAAGCCCACAACCATGCCCCCCTCACAAACCCTGCCTTCACTCCTGTTAGCACCTTTCTCTTACCTCTGCCAACTTTTTCCTTCATTCAGTCACTCCTTTACTGACTCCTCCACTTTTCTTCATTCTCCACCCGTCAATTTCCAGCACACTCACCACTATACATCCTCTAACCAACGACTATCATCCTCCTTTCCACTATGACCAACACTTAATGTACTCTATTATTCTCTATCTTATGCTTTTTTTTCTCACCACACAACTAAATCATTCATACCTCATTCTAATCCATTTGCAGTAAATTCTGAAAAAATTTTGAAAATTGATTGAGAGGTCCCTACTGTAAACAATTACTAAACTATATATATTATATTATATATATATATATATATTATATTATATATATATATTATATATATATTAATTAATATATTATATATATTATATATATATTATATATATATATATATATATATATATATATAAGAAAAATTACTTTGAAATTATAGTTTTTAATTTTATTTAATTATTTATTTTTGTATCTTTGTTACAGCCAATTGTTCATTTGTGCATCAGCAGTTTGCAAACGCGTAATAAGAAATAAGTTAGAAAAAAAAAAGCGACATGTCTGAAACTTCATTAAAATTTGGTCCTGAGTGGCTCAGAGCTCTGTCCCATGGCAATATGTCCTCTCCCCCATCCAGTCCTGGACCTGTCAAATTCAAGGTTAATACAGCTTATTGTTTAAGTGCTACATTTAATATTAAGTCTATGATTTTATTGTCGTAATAGAAGGCTTATAAATAATAATGTGATGATATAGAACTTCTGATTCAAAAAAGCTCTTTCCTTATTCTTATAAACATTTACATTCATAGTCTATTTCGCTGAAGAATTTATTGAAGATAACAATTTTTAATTGATGCAATATTGTCATACAGATAATAAACTTAGAGAGAGCCAGACTAAACTTCATTTTTATTCTTTCTTTTGGTATACATAGAAGGGTTTGCCAGGGAGAAATGGAACCGGTGTGAAACAGAACTTTTGTCACCTAACAACTTAAAAAAATTAATTTAAAAATTTTCAACTATCAAAATATAAATACTAATTGCCCACTTAATTTAAAGCTCCTTCAATGTAGATTCATATACTTAAAAGCTATAATTAGTATATTTTATAGAAAATTTATTTGACTTTCTATGCATTTCGAAGATATTTGCAGGAAACTAAAATGTGGTGAAATGGAATATTGTGCTTTTCTTATTTCTTTTATCAAGTTACACCATAAAATTAATTCACTAATCTTTTCCTTTCCAGCTTGTTTCTTAAATTAAAGTAGCGTTGTTTATCATAGTATAGCCTATTAGGCCTATAATTAAAAAATAATTTAATTTTCTCATAAAATTTATCATAGCCAATTCTAACTTACTAAAAATGTCAGGCAAATTTATGGAGATCACTACTAGAATTTGTTAGACTGGTTAAAGAAGGGGACATTACTATGGGTGAGATTTGCAGAGTATGGAGTGCCAAAGGCACTCCTACTAGAGTTGGATCTGGTAGGAGAACTATCTTTAGTGTGTAGGATGTGAAGGTAATATACAGTGCAATAGAATTATTGGACAATGTGGGTTTTATTCACAAAAAAAATCCAATTTTAAGAAATGGCACAGTCATTCATTCAAGCAGTTGAATGCAAGACCCCATTTAAAAATGGGAGATTAGAAGAGGACTGGATGGTGGTGTTTGAAGTGACACAGGTGAAAATGTGAAAGACTAAGGTAACAACATACCCTCATGTAAGACCCTAGACACTCACAACTTAGTCCTTTAGCATCCACCAACGATTTTGCACATGCACTTCTTCATTCACAACTTTCCACTACTACACTCTGCATACTGTTCCATATTATCCAACCATATTATTCGAGACTGTCCCACTGCACAACTAACTTACTCTTTCTACGTTGCTTTCAAACCTCATTTTACACATCTCTTGCCACCCCTCTACCAATTCTCTCAACTGTCTTCAGATTCCCCACACAAAACCAAATTATCCACTAACAGTAGCTTCACCCACTTCTTCCCTTTCCATACTTCTAACACCTCCCTTACCATCCTTACCTCCAATCTTTCATCGCTCCATCATATACATTAAGTAACGAAAGAAGACATAAACACCTGCCTCACTCCTCTAGTATATTAAACAGTCATTTCACTCAATATATTGTTAAATCATGCTTCGCTATCTTCATACTTACTTTTTGATTATTTCAGTGAGCTACCCCAACTATATATCACTAACATCTGCCACAGAGATTACTTATGAATCTTGTCCTCTGCCACTTTCTTCACCATTCAGTCTATAGGTAACTTGACTCACTCTTTTAACCAGATACCTGACTCACTCTTCATTAAAATACTCAGTACTAATTCCTATAGTCCCACGTTTACCTTATATAAGGGAACTTTACTGCTCTCCTCCAATCTCAGAACTATACATAAATGCTTTGTAACACAACTTCATATAAGTCAATCACCTTTCGCTCCATTCTTGATGATTTTACCCGTAATTAGATCTATATTTGCAGGTTTCCGTTGTTCAAATTTCTCCACTCGCCTATTTTACATACAGCCCATTTCTTCAAATACCTTTCTTCTTCTTTTGTTAAAACTGAAACCCACCATATTCACTATCACATCTTCATTCTGCTAATGTTATGCAGATTTTTGAGTGTTTCCTTCACACATTTTTGAACTTCTACTTTCTACACCTACGATTAAGACGAATTATTATTATTATTATTATTATTTATTATTATTATATTTATTATTATTATTATTATATTATTTATTATAATTATTAATATTTTATTATTATTTTATTATTATTATTATTATTATTATTATTATTATTATTATTATTATTATATTATTTTGTACTTTCAACACTCATTTTAGTATTATTTAATTATTTAGTTCTAATGATGACACTACTTTAAGGCCAAAACTTTGAAATACTATATATTGTCAAACATTAAAACTTTATTTTAAAATTTAAAAAGCATTTCATCATTAAATGAACATTCTACTTTTGGTGATTAATTTGTTTCCCCCTTTAGAAAATTATTGTGAGAAGAGTTAATAGGGTACTTGAATTACTTTCATTCAGTATGAAACTATCCTTTCCATTATGAATATTTTCGTGTTTTCACGCCATTATTTGTACTTGTTCTTTTTTAGTTAATTTGGAATATTTAAACACCTGGGGCTTAATAATTTCTTTTACAGGTTTCCTGTATTCAAGAAATCTTTATTCGAATAGACAATCCAGTTAAGTTGCTAACATTAGATTTTTATAATTTGAACAAACGTTAAATCTATTTAAACTTTTTAAGTTAGGCAGTTTATGCTCAGAGATTAAAGTCTGAAGAAATGAAATTTCCAGTCTTTAAAATAAAAATATTGTGTATGGATTTTTTTAATAGGCTAAGAATATTAATGCTTATATAAATCAACCTGTGTATGTTTTTTTAAACAGACTATTCCAGTAATTTGAAAAATCTTGAATGTGCAAGATCTATTTCATTTTGTTCTAAATTCTGTATATCTCTATTAGTAAATAAAATTCAACTTAAATATTATTCACATATTTAGAGAAATGTTCTTCATATTTCCAATTATAATTATAAAGCTGCATTGTTCTATATTCATTATTACAATTCAAAAATCTTATAGTATCTAAACTCGGAAAAAAGAGCAAATTCTTCAATTTCTCCTTTCTCTAAAAACTGCATTGATGATTTCAAAGTTCAACATTATCAATAGGTAATATTCACACCTGTGCCTTTTATGTGCTCATGTGAGATAACACATTTTCAATGGCATGCCTCAATGCAGTTCAATTGTGCACATTTCAGTGAGGAACACAGTAACGCATGTGCTTCCACCGGTATTGAGATTTTTGTTCAGCATTTCATGTAACGTTTTTTTTAAGGTTTTGTTCTGCTTTTTTTTTTAATTGTGTTTTGTGTTCACCATGTCAGAACAACAAATGTTGGCCTTTATTGGAGATATAGGGCAAATAGTGCCTTATGGGAAAATAAAGATTATACCAACAAATTAAGAAGATGCTTCTCTCTTCTCTTCTCTTCTCTTCTCTTTTCCTTTTCGTTTCCTTTTCTTTTCCTTTTCTTTTCTTTTCTTTTCTTTTCATTTTCCTTTTCTTTTCTTTTCTTTTTTCTCTTCTCTTCTCTTTTTCTCTCTCTTCTATTCTCTTCTCTTCTTTTCTCTTCTCTTCTCTCTTTTCTCTTCTTTTTCTCTCTTCTCTCCTCTTCTCTTCTCTTCTCTTCTCTTCTCTTCTCTTCTCTTCTCTTCTCTTCTCTTCTCTTCTCTTTTCTCTCTTTTCTCTTCTATTTTTTTCTCTTCTCTTCTCTTTTTCTCTCTTTTCTCTTCTCTTTTTTTCTCTTCTCTTACCTTTTCCATCTTCTCTTCTCTTCTTCTCTCTTTTCTCTTCTCTTCTCTTTTCTCTTCTCTTCTATTTTCTTCTCTTCTCTTCCTCTTTTTTTCTCTTCTCTTCTCTTTTCCATCTTCTCTTCTCTTCTCTTTTTCTCTCTTTTATCTTCTCTTCTCTTCCCTTTTCCATCTTCTCTTCTCTTTTCCCCTCTTTTCTCTTTTTCTCTCTTTTCTCTCTCTTTTCTCTTTTTCTCTTCTCTTTTTCTCTTTTCTCTCTTCTCTTTTTCTCTTTTCCCTTCTCTTTTTTTCTCTTCTCTTCCCTTTTCCATCTTCTCTTCTCTTTTCCATCTCCTCTCCTCTCCTCTCCTCTCTCTGATTATTGGTATTTTTTTTTTCACTTGGGCATTTCGGAGATTCTTTTGCTATTACTGAACATATTGAAAGCTTTCAATGAAACTTTAGTTTCTAAACTTCCAATTTTTATTTAGTATTTTTCTCTCTCCTTTCCTTTCCTGTGTCTTTATCACTGCTGTTGTTGACGACCACTGCACTGTTCATCCTTTAAATCTATTGAGTTTTGTCAGTAGGGTTCTGTTTTCCCTGATTCTCTATATTAATACCCCACCTGTCACCTCATCATCACTTTTCCTCTTATGCTGATGACTCATTATAACTTTTCATTTCAAAGAGTCGCTCGCTTGCAATCGTAATTAATTGATGCTTGGAGTGTTTGTTTGGGTCATCTTTGATCTCATCTCATCTCATCTCTTAATTATTTCTAACTAGCAGAGAAATTTTTTCATCTCAAAACTTAATTCCTTATTCCAATTTCAAAACTGTCTGAATCCTCTTATATTATAATAAATTGATTACACTTTCCTATTCCATTACTAAATATTGTAGTAAAAATTTATAAGTGGTTGATGATGTCATGAATCGGGGAAAATGTTTCGGCTAAATCACCATGTTAAAAATAATCATCATATATATTCGTAGGAAAACTGTATTGTGGTATGTTTTACGGAACATTTAGTTTGTTTGTTTTTTTGTTTTTTTTAAATCATAGATTAGAAAAGTAATGTTTTGATATTTTGTTACAGTTAGCAGATTACCGTTATGGCCGTGAAGAATTGCTCGCTCTGTACTCGAAGGATATTCCATCGCACCCGGATGGATTACCAAACTTGGGGTCTTATATATAGTATTTTTTCATATGCAAGGGCCTCTCCGCTTTTTTACCAATAAATATTAGACGAACACATAAAAAATTTAAACATGAGGGTTGTAGTGTGTGTAAAACTGAGCATATATATATATATATTATATATATATATAATATATATATATATAAATATATTTATACTATATAATATATATATATATAATATTTTTTTATTTATAAATAACTATAATAATATATATATATATATATATATATATATATATATATATTACCTGGAAACCATTTTCATTTCTTGTTAATGCGTGTATATTTGCAGCGTGTTACGCAGTGAACCAGGGTTTAAGGGGTCCAGGACGAGCAACCCGTAAAAATGGATATAGGAAGGGGAGAGGTAGCTCTGATTGTGAACGAGCGTCGTGGCCGTGGAAGGGGCCTTGGTGCTCCTTATTATAAGCAGACGGTATCAGCTATGATGAGGAGTCTGAAGCTAGGAGGAGCCAACAAGGGAGGAGGGCTCAGGAATACCCTTGAGGTAAGACTTTTAAGGTGTTGTTTTTAAAATTTTCACATTGGTATAGATAATTATTTGAGGCAGGCACTTTTCATTGCAACCTTCAGGTACTGTATCCATTTTGGTTCAGCGATCTTTCGCTCTTACACTGAATAATGTAATTAAAAAACAATCTATTTGGGTGATCTAAAATTGCCTCTTCTGGGTTCCGGGCACTCCAGACTTGGTTCCTTTTTACATTCACCAACGATTTAAATTGCACAGGCACCTTCCTGCCATTTCACAACTTTCCTTACTACACTCTGCATCATCCGTTCCCTTCCCACCCAACACATACCCTAAATATTTAACTCAGACACTTGTTCCAGCTGCTCACCATCTAACATAACTTCACACTGAGGACTGTCCTCACTCACAACCATAACCTTACTCTTATCCACGTTTACTTTCAAACCCCTCCTTTTACACACCCTATATATATATATATATATATATATATATATATATGTATATATACACATATCTAAATATATATATTATATATATATATATATATATATATATATATATATATATATATATATATATATATATATATATATATATATATTATATATATATATATATATATGATGGCAGTATGAAAATAGAATATATCTGTTTAACGTTTGTTCAATAAGTACAATGGCCCCATTGATACGACCAGTATTCGATGCAGTTGTGTCACTACAAAGAATTTGAACCTTGTCTTCAATTTACCAGTTTTTTATGCATATATTCCCACTTTGGCCTGTTCCCTACCTGATGAGTTTAACAATTTTGGAAATCTAAGTTTACCATCCCGGTGAAGTGTAACAAAATTTAGCATACTTTCTTGAAATTCAGATTTAATTTCTTTAGCACGATTCTATCTTAAGTTTTGCCGATCTCGTTGAAAAGTCTATCATCAATATCGTTTCCTAGAGCTTCTGCTGTTGCTTGAAGGATATAAACAGCATCTCTTATGCTCAATTTGCATCTGTCTAATGCAGCCGCTAACTTCAGTGTCATGATGTCTTTAGTTCCTCATCTTTCCACACTTTCATCTGATGCATCCACTATGGGTTTTAAAACAAAATCTTCATTACTACTTTCAGATGAACTAGAGATCGTCGTATCTGTATCATCTACTCCCGAGAATTGGAGAGCAGATTTAATAATAATAATGACAGTGATAGTATCCATTTTTTCCGTACCGCTGATGGCCGCTCGATAATTTTTGAAAACTTTTATATTTTGCATGGCGTTAATGTTATCCCTTGAAAGTTCAAAACCACCATTCGTTTTTGTAGATTTACTCTGGTTGTAACAGGGTGAGCCAAAATGTTTGACCAGGTGGAGCAAAATTTATCACTTGTTTTAGCTACGATTGTCAATCATATCTCCATATTGGTAATTCTTATTACAAATTTCATAGAGAGTGATTTGTTTGAGGGATACTTTAAGGTACATTTCGCCTTTCCTGTTTTTTTTTGGGAAAATAATATTTCCACCATGAAAAATGACATCCGAAAAAAATTGTGTAAAAATCGAAGAAATTTTCCATTTTCGGGCGTTGTATTATTAAAGAAGCGAAAATAATTTTAACGATATAAAAATTTTGTGTGATGATTAACATACGAAAGTTTGCTTTAATGCTCTTATGAAGCTTTGGTAAATATTTTTAAAAAAAATTTACAGGGTGTTCAAAAATCAATTTTTCGGAAAAATCGGTAACTTTTGAACCTTAATATCTCTTGATGGGGTAAGTGCTAAAATACTGAAATTTTCACACATTTATTACTACTACCATAGATGTTCTTTCACCTGCAATATTGACTTTGGTATTTGGTTGTTTTAAGACAATTTTTCATTTCAAAAATCCAAAAAAACATTTTTTTTTAAGTTGTGTTATTGATAGCATACGTAGGCCTACTCGTATATAAAGTACCTATATCAAGAAACACTTTTAATATGATTATCATTATTAGCAATTTATTAAAAATTTATTGTTTCATAATTCTTTTTTTTTCAATTTTTATTTAGCATTAAAACAATGAAAATTAACTTTCATATCCTTTAAAAGAGATTCACGCAATGGATATTCACAAGTAAATATAATGTTAATGTGAAACTTTTTGTTTTTTTGTTTTTTTCCTATCAAAATTACTAAAACATTATTAAAATCTACTTAAACATTTAAATTTATAATTAAAATTATGAATTAGACAAACACAGACGTAATAATAATTTAATGACCGTTTCTCCCCGACGCCACTAACCGGTTTTTCCCGAATTCAATTTATTAAACAAAGGGCATTTTTGGAGATAGTTTTTCCCATAGCTTCTGGCTCTATTTTATTATTTTCATATATTCTATAACATTAGGGAAACTCCAAATGTGCAGAAAAAACTATTAGTTAAAGCATGTAACTTAAAATTCAATTTCATGATCATTAAAAAAAAAAACGGCGATTTTGACGATTTCCCCCCATTTTACGGTGTACCTATATATAGTATATATATATATATAATATATTATATATTATATTATATATATATATATATAATATATATATATATATATATATATATATAATATATATATATAATATATATATATATATATATATATATATATATATATATATATATATATATATATAAACATAAACGTAGCACACACAACATTTTTTTTAAGATAAAGAGGCCCGTATTATATTTTTTTATTTACAATCAACATGCTAAGAGCGACACAAGCACATTTCAAAATCTTAGCTTGCATAACTGAAATTAATGTCGCGCTTTACATTAAATATTATAACGTACTATTTGTCCAAAACTAATTTTAATTATATTTAATCAGTAGGTTCTCAAACTTTTTCAATTCGCGGCTCCCTTGACTAATTCAAGTTTGCCAAAATCACCCCATGTTATATTCTAAAAAGAACGTTTTACAATTATACATATATTGATAATTATTATTTAATGATTAAATATACAATAAGAATATTCCATTGATCTCTATCATTCCAAAATCTTTTCTACGATTTCGTTATTTATATATCTATATATTATATATATATTATATATATATATTATATATATATATATATATATATATATATATATATATAATATATTATATATATATATATATATATATATATATATATAAATATATATATATATATATATATATATATATATATATTATATATATATATATGTATAATATATATATACTTATATAATATATATTATATATTATATATACTTATTATATATATATATATATATTATAAGGAATAACATAAACTAGTATCCGACTTAACAAAGTTGAAAATTAAAATCGATTAAATGAATCTCAAATGAAACAAGCGGAATCCAATTATGAAAATGTTTAAATCTTTCGCGTCACCCCTGATTGGGAAGCTTGCGTCACCAAGGTGACGCGTCACACAGTTTTGAGAACCACTTGATTTAAATGTAAGTAGATTTTAATAATTTATAGTATTTAATTTGGCATAGAAAAACACAATCTGCTTATATTTTATTGACCATTTTCAAACGTGAATTTTTTCAAAAATTATTGAATTTTTTTCATTGTTTTTGCCTAAATAAAAATTGAAAAAAAAAAGAATTATGACAAAATTTTTTAATAATTTTCTAATAATATTAATAATATTACACACTTTAACAATATAGGTACTTTTATATTACGAGCAGGCCTACGTATGATATAATACACAACTTAAAAAAAAAATTTTTTTTTGCATTTTTGAAGCGGCTGTATTTCTTAAAACAAGCAAATACCAAAATCAATATTGCAGGTGAAGGAACATCTATGGTAGTAGTATAATGTGTAAAAATTTCAGATTTTTTGCACTTACCCCATCAGAGATATAAAGGTTCAAAGTTACCGATTTTCCGAAAAAATTGGATTTTTGGACACCCGGTAAAATTTTTTTTAAAAATATTACCAAAACTTCAAATAATTATTAAGTTAAATCATACTTTAGTATGTATCATCATATGTAATTTTTATATCGTTAATTTTATTTCCTTTCTTTTAATAAAAATACACCCACGAAAAATGGAAATTTCTTCGATTTTTTAACACAATTTTTCGGATTCATTTCATGGTGAAATAATTTATTTTCCCAAAAAAAACAGGAAGGAAAGGCCAAAATGTACCTTAAAGTATCCCGAACAAATCACTCTCTATGAAATTTGGAGATACATAGTCTATGGGAGATATGACTTAAAATGTTACCTCTATTAAGTGATAAATTTTGCTCCACCTGGTCAAACATTTTGGCTCACCCTGCTTACAACCAGAGTAAATCTACAAAAACGAATGGTGGTTTTGAACTTGCAGGGATAACATTAACGCCATGCAAAATATTAAAAGTTTCAAAAATTATCGAGCGGCCAACTTCCATTATTTTGGTACGGAAAAATGGATATGACCCTAATAATGATAGTGATAGTAATGATAGTGGTGGTAATGATAATAATAATAATAATGATGATAATAATAATAGTAATAATAATGGTGATAATGATAGTAATGGTGACGGTGGTGATAGTAATGATAATAATAGTATTAATAGTGATATTTATATTTTTATATATATGTTTTGTGTATGTGTATATGTATGTATATATTTTTTATTTATTTTTTAAACATATTTATTTATATAAAAGCGCCCGATAGCTCAGTGTTAGAACACTCGCCAAACAAACCGAGGATCC
>JABUQX010005795.1:37500-42352 GCA_015478945.1 Trachelipus rathkii
GCCACGAGGAGGCAATTTATATTATATAAGCTATATATATATATATATATATATATATATATATATAATATATATATATATATATATTATATATATATATATTATATATTATTAATATATTATATATAATATATATATATATAGGAATGTACCCGATTACCGATTACTCTATTTTTTTAGGTTTGCGATTACCGTACCGATACTTTAATTATATAATAAATACACCAGTAATAAGATAGAACATTTGTGCACTGCTAGGCAATTCAAGATTGCATTCCCTGTACAAAACAATACTTAGTCATTTATATTTCATATTTGGGTTGTGCCCAAGTATATTTATTTTATTAAATAAATAGTAAGTGTTTAAAAATAAATAATTGCAAATATAATATATAACTTTTTTATTTGTTGTTTATTTAAAAATATTCCATTTCCATTTTCAAAGTAGGTATTAACAAAGTTTAGCTACTAGCTTTTATGTTTTTAACATGATTACAATTACAAGAAGATTCTTTAACTAAAATACAATAAAAGAATAAAATAATGAAGAAGAGACCTCAATTAATCAGGTCCGAAAAGTTAAAATAAAAAAAACAGCTATTCTTAAACATTTACACAAATTAAAAAATACTCCTTTAAGATAGATATCATTCATACTCAAATTCAAATTGTGATGCAAAAACATTTAAGCTTTCACTAGTATCTGGGGGCGAGAGACTGTTCCTTTTGGGGTGTTTACATTCCTACCTACACTATAAATACGCTCTCTCTCGACTGATGAAGGAGGTGCTGATAATTATTTGCCTGCAAGCACTGATAATAATGAAAACCTTGGCCCAATTTTCATGCCACCCCATGAAAGGGTCTCTCCCTGTGGCAGCATCTCATGTTTTCGTAGAGCCTCATCTCCTCTTTCACAGACTTGCAAATTTGAATTTCTTTGCTCCTTGATGACTGTCTCTTCCATTTTTTCGATGAGGTTTCCTTGGTGTGTTTCTCTTGAAGGTGAATGAGATGTCAATTGCAATTTCGGCCTTGAACTTATCAAAGTTTTAACATATTCAAATGCTCATCTTCAGGTAGGTTTATTTGCTGAAAGCCACCATCGTCACTATCAGTGCTGTTCTGTTGCCAGGGGTTGCAGATAAGGCGGCTTCCACTTCTCTCTCTTTTTTTTTTTTTTTTTTTTTTTTTTTTTTTTTTTTTTTTTTTGTCAAGCGAGCAAGCTCCTCGGTTATGCTATTTTAATGCATTCTAGAAGTGGTTCACCGTCGGAGCTGCCATTCTTCTGGGGTTTCAGCTGAGCTTAATTAATTCCTTTTTATTTCCTTTTTTTTTTTTATTTTTTTTATTAGTTGTCACGACCGCTCACGGGCCAGAAACCTATTCAAGGAGTGTTCGGTGTTGAACGCCTCAAAAATCCATCTAAGCAAATTACGCAGATGAGCACAGACGCAGGCTTTAAAGTGAGGAAATTAAATTGAGTGGGAAACACAGAAGATGGAGAGAATTCCACAGAACATTGGTGGCAGGAAGAAGAAGCACCGCAGCGAACCAGTCTGGAGTAACTAACATTACTAACATCAAACACAAAACTCATGTTCCGACCACAGCACCCTTGTTGCTACGCAGGGCCGTCGTAAGGTTGGTGTGTACCGCGAGTGGAAAGTTCCACTAACGAGCACTGGCCTGTACAGTACTATAAAAAAGGGATAAAGCACCAACATTCGCCGCCGCAAATATAAATGGTCAAGTGAACTAGCGAAAGTAACGGACGTTTATAAGTCTTTTTCGCCTTTGACTCGACCCTATCCAAAAGCCGATTGAAACCAGAGCCCCCACGCCCCCCACGATATATGAGAGCAGTTACTCCATAAATCAGGGCGAAGGATGCAGACCCTTGTATAGTGCGGAGTAACTGAGAAGAAGGAAAAAAAGTCTCGCAGTCTAACAGAAACTCCCAGTTTCTTTGAGGGCCGCCCTAGCAACCGTTTTTGATTTGAGGTTTTAAAAACAATTTTTTTGTTTATGTTAAGGCCAAGGATGTTTATATTGTCAACAGCAGGAGAGACGAGAGAACCGTAGAAAGAGATAGGAAAGTTAAGTGTCTTAGAGAGAGAGATTTGTAGAAGTTGGGTTTTTATAGAATTAAATTTCACAAGCTTGAGACGACCCAACCCTGAAATTGTATCCAGATCAGCGAGATAGAATCGGAAAGATTGGGACGAGAGGCAATTCTAGAAGGTAAAAGAGGGAGCAGAATTGATATGGAGTTGAAGAATGAAGGGTCAAGTCATCGGCATTATGAGTGGATAGAGTTAGATGTGCAGTGTGAAGAGATCATTTGATGAAAAAGCAGAATAAAAGTTAGGAGAATAAACAACCCTGAGGAACACCACTATTTGGACAAAAAAAGAAGTCGCCCCATCAACAAAACAGCCAACATTGAGCGATTTTGAAGAAAGCTAGACATTAAGTAAGCAAAAGAGAAGAAGGAAACCCAAAGGATGGGGGCAGCTTGGAGAGCAGTGACGCGTGCCCATACCCGGTTCAAATGCTTTGGATATGTCAAGCGCCACCACACAAGTGCTTCCCGTAGTCCTAAGGGCGGAAACCATAAATTTTGTTTAAATAGGAAAGTATATCGCCAGTAGATCTCAAGCAACCGAAAGCCGTACTGGGATAATAGAAGGGAAAGAGATTCCAGTGAAGTGAGATCTAAGAAGTGAGAGTTGCAGAAGGGTTCAAAGATCTTAGAAATAATACAAGTGAGAGCTTATAGGGCGATAGTTAGAAGGCTCAGAGCGAGAGCACCATCATTTTTTCGGAATAGGGTTGGACATATGCGCGCTTCCAACACTGAGGGAAAGTGCCTAGTATGCAGACATAGAGGAATATAGTTGAACGAGGAGCGTGGATCAAGCACGGAAGCAACACGCCGGCAGCATTCGGCATAGGTAAAGCAGCGAATAGCCATCCGGCCACCGCCCCTTCATAAACGTCTATAGATTCAGCCCACCCGATCAATGAAATGACAGGGGTAAAGCAAGTGACACCAAAAACTGAGAGGAGATAGAAGGAGAAGAGACATTACCAGAATCTCCAGGAGTGGCGATTAGCAGTGAAAATTGGGAGTCAAAGACGCATAGATGGCCTTTTCGAGTTGGTAGTATTAACAACAGGAATCATTCGCTCATACGAGATAGTGTGCGAATCTATAGAGGTAATATTTCGCCGAAATGATCATTTACAGAAGGTTGTAAGAGTTACTAGTTTTTTGTGTGCCAATAGATGTCGCCAGAGAGATATTCGTCAGTAGGAGGAACAGGCATGGTCAGCGCATATTCGTGCGATGTATGTCCCTGCAACGCAAATTTCTAGCTCGAATCGAAAATTGACAAGAGGATAGAGGATGACCCGATATAGTGTTTTTCCATTCCACTCTCGTCTATAAGCATTATCTGCTTACGCTGAGTAGGCCAAGGAGAAACAAAGCTCAGCGATTCGAACCATTGTGATTTGCAGTGTGGAGTATCAAAAGATTCTTAGTAGTTCCAATGATCGGTCATATGGAACTCTATCTCACTTTTCCTTCATTAACAATTACAGTTCCGTACTTTATCGCATGATCTGAAGCGTCTGCGATGAGTCACAAGCAAGGTCTCGTTCTCACCGATAAAGGCCTATACTGAGTGTTTTGTGGTGATGTGAAGAGCATATCAGTCTAGGATTCATGTGCCACTCCGCTCAATCAGAGAGCCCGATACGAGAGGTGAAGTGAGCACTCAGAAGAAGTTACCGCATAGGGCAGGAGTGGAGATGTTGGGAGAGAATGTAATGAGAAATTTATATTGAATAAGGCTCTTGTGGTACAGATTTAACCGAGTAGGAGCGGTTAGGTTGTGGTGGGGGTTTGTTTGGGTGTATTATAGAGAGAAGGACTAGTGGTGAAACAAAGGTCAAGCTGTGTTCAAGGAATCGGTTGGACGATCCGCGAATCGTGTGTTAGGTTATGTGTTAATCAGTTGCGCTGCCAGGATCGTTTGAGAAGTATCTGATGATGCGGCTTGGCCTCCCAACTTAAAATCATGTTCCCAAAAGGGAACCCATATCAACTTTATCCATGGTTTGGTGGATAACAATTGGAGCAAGTACCTACACCTAAAATGAGTGAAAGTAGACCTTGACAGTAATGTATTGGAGGATTGAGGAAGATATTAACAACAGTACGTCTGTGGAGGAAGTAGTGTTGATGCTTTTCTATAAAAAAAACAGTCATAGTATAATAATCTGTTGCTTTAGTGATGGAGACAGAGCCTAAGCAGAGAAAGCACTCCGAGAGACATTATGGTGTGCGTTGTAGTTAGTGAGAGTTGGAAAGAATTGTAAAAAGTTGTGGTGCACTACAGGAAAGGAAGCGGAAGGGAAAGAACTTAATTTTGAACTCAATCTCCTCACCTTAATAAAAGAGAACAGATCTACTACTACCTCTACTCCACCCTTCAAGAGGAAATTATAAATAAGTTATAGTTGGATATATTATTAAACGAGTTGAAGGATGAATCTTAGCCATCTGGGTCTCAGACAAGAGCATAAAATTCGGTTTAGAGTTAGAGAGGTAGTATTCCATTGGATGCAGATGTTAGAGTGCAATCCATTGATGTTGGTAAAGTCAAAGACAAGCCAACGCCTGTGCAAATCTGCTATCATCATACACAAACACAACAAAAAATAAAAAAAAAATAAAAAAAACCCAAGACAGAAGACAAATAGGGTTTAAAGGAACCAAGGAGACAATTGAGGAAAATTTATTGTCGTGACCGCTTAAAACGCTAAATTTTAAAACGATAAA
>JABUQX010005796.1:0-21164 GCA_015478945.1 Trachelipus rathkii
TGTATATTTCTGCCCTAATACTATTAATATTAAATAGATAATAATATTTCTAGTAAAAAATATAATAATAATAATTAAATAATAATAATTAAAAATATAATAATTGAATTATAATAATAAAAATATAATAATATAATAAATAAATCATATAGATAATTTATTAATCATAATATTAATATTAAAATAATATAATATTTGTTCAATCAAAATTATATAATAATTAATAAAATCATTAATAATTGATATCAGCATATAATAATAATAATAATATAAATAATTAATAAAATAAAATATAAATAATTAATAATAAATAATAATAATATAATAATTAATAAAATAATAATAATAATATATAGTAGTCAGTAGTATGTATGTAGTTCAGTCCTCTGGTTATTATTTATTAATATTTATTTAGATAATACATTTTTTATTTTTTTAGTAAATGATTTGGTAGAGTTTTCGGTTCTGGTTTTGATATCTTGGGTCATTGAGTTGTAAAGTTTTAGCTGCTTGTAGCTGACGCTTTGAAGGCTTTTTTATCTACAGAAGGAGGTTATATATAATATATTTTCCAGATTTTATTTTGATTTGCTACTCCTAGCTTGGTTTGAATTGAAAATTTGCTAGCAAGAAATCACATGCATTGTTATGGATATTTATGTATCTCTTTCAGGAGAGATAAATTTAGCAAGTCCGTAAACGGTGCAATATCTTTAGGCCTTTTGAATAAATGGTTGTTTATGGCTGTGTATAAAAGTCTCTATGTATTGTAATGAGGCGAATAAATCTCTTCTGGGTGTTTACATTACAGAGGTGGATTACTGAGTGTACTTGTGGGTACGTAGATAGAAGACAGTAAAGGAAGTGGGGGTGTATTAGTGCATAATATAAATTTAACTTGTTAAAATAACGTGTTACAAACTTAGAATTTATATGAAGTAAATACCTTTCTTGATATTTGTTAATATATTTTTAAATGTTTAGTTTATCATCGATCTGTTAATCCAAGGTATTTTGTGGCATTTGCAGCCTATTCATTCTACATTGTTGATTTTGATATTTTAAAATCGTTAATTAGGTTTGTTGCTAAAAAATATGTAAGATGTTTATTTAAATTTAAAGATAGCGTATTAGCATCTATCCATTTCTTTATTCTTGTTAATGTGTCTGTTGCTTTACGAGATAGAGATTCGGCATCTTTGTCATTTATTTAAAAATAGAGGTATTTTGATAAAACACACCCCAAAACATCAGAAAATTGAACAGTATCATTGTTGTATAGAAGTAAATAAAAAATACGGTCCCAAGAATTGGCCCTGGTTGTGGTTGTGCTTTGAGCAATTATGGAGTGGTTAGATCATGTACGCCGGTTGTTGTTTGAAGTGTGTTGAATTAGTTTCATTTAATTTTACGAATTGTGATCTCTCCTTTAAGTAGCGAACCATTGTAAGTTTGTACCTTCAAAGCCCATTTTGTTCATTTTACTTATTAGTATTATGAAAACAATCATGAGTAAGATTTTTGGAAATCTAATAATAATAGCAGGTAGTATTTCTTTTATTTTCTATATTTCTGTACAGTTTTATCGGGTTAAGCCAAATGAGTGCCATCAGCTAGTTGAACGGCCTTCTAAATCCCAAATTGGGGTGAATCATCTAACAGAATACTTGTTTGAATGATTAAAATATCTGTTAAACGGATAATTGTAAAAACTAATTTCTTATATATTTTACTAATGGTGTGATAGCTTATTTGTCTTAATTTTTTGCTAGGCAAAGGTCTCCTTTTTTGGTATAGGGATTACTTTTGCTTTAGTCTTGAAAATATTGGGAAAAATTCCTGTCAAAAATGATTAATTGAACAAGTGTTTTAAAGGGGTGGCTATTATGTCGCAGCGAGTTTGAGGATGTGATTGGGATAGAGATGAACATCACATTTTTTGTTTTTTAATCGGTAACCTTTTTTACCTCCGGGACAGTGATGGAATGAAGGAAAAAATGACTCCGTAGTCTGGAGGAAAGTTGTCATATGATGTTTGACTTGGCGGGTTTGTTCTCTCAGATTTGCTTACCGACGTTTACGAAGTATTCATTTAGTCCGTCTGCGATCTTTTGGCCAATATTGTTGTTAACGATTGTTTAAATTCAGTTCTGATCGTGATTTTTTTGGCTGACAATTTATTGATTAAACCTATTAAACTGATTAAACCTATATGATTGACTTGATAATAATAAGCTTAACGCTAATGAAATTAATAATAATAATTAATAAATAATAATATTAATATAGATTAAATAATATAAAATAATAATAATAATTAATCAATAATAAATAATTAAAATCAATTACACAAATATAATAAATAATTAATAAAATAATAAAATAATAATTAATATAATAATATAATTCAATAATAATATAGTGTGTGTAGGAGGGAAGGAGAAAGTTTCCTCTAAGTCTATCTTTAGGTCTCTTTAAAAATAATCTCTAATGCTAGAAGTGAACACAAAATAAAAGATACCACCGGAATTAATATTTGTTGAATAGCAGTATGAATGCAAACTTGGATGAATTAATAATTAGTATATATATATACATATATAATATATATATATATATATATAAATATATATATTATATAATATATATATATATATATTTATAATATATATATATATAATATATATATATATATATATATATATACTATATAATATATATATATATAACCTATGTAGCCCATATAGGACATTATAAGTGGTAAGTTTGGTTAGGTTAGGTTAGTTTAGGTTAGGTTAGTAGGTTAGGTTGAGATTAGGTTTTGGATTACCCAAAAATTTAATGTATTACCCTTAAAAATTATTGAAAATAAACGTACATTAAAATTATTTTTTTTCGCTCCTGGAGTCAACCATTTATAAAAAATCCATATATTAATATTAATATATTAGTATATTAAGTAATATATTATATATTTATATTATAGTATTATATATTATATATATTATAATGATATTTATATATATATATATATATAAATATATTAATGATAAAATTATATATATAAAATAGAAGGACCTGAACGATGCTAAACCATATAATACACAGTATTTAACGTGGCGAAGAACTCGATCATCAATACGGCTGTAATGTAAATGTATAAATCACAGTGTAATAAGTATGAAATGAAAAATAAAAACATAAAAATTAAAAAAAACAGAAAAACCCAATTAGCGGACAATAATAAAGGATAAAAATTAAGGAAAGAACCAATGCAAGTAATAATTGTTTGCTGTCCACACACTGCTAATATTACCTCAATAGTAGGTGTGGATATACGGACAAGGTATAAATACCACCAAAATACTGAAAGGGTAATAAAACAGGGTTTTCTATCCCAAAATGATAACATGGACTACGGATGAGTTAAAACACAAACTTTATTTCTTTCGAAAAAATAAAATAAAAATATGTAATTTCCCCATAAATCTTAGCATTTTATTATTTCACCCTTTGTAATTATGTGGACGCCGAATCTGCCTCACGTTTTACGGTATATCACGGGCCCCAATAGGGGCTCGACTGAACGGGAACAGAAGGGGACATTTTCCTTACCCGTTAAGGGGAGGGGCGGAGGGAACCCCCGCCGACACCAAATACCAAGAGCGGTGGGTTCGAAGACCCTCCCCTTCCTGGAGGGGGGAAATAGTATCTACCCTGCTCGTTCCCCCGAAGTAAAACCATATTTGTGCCATGGGTGTGGTCTACCCTTGGGGTTTACTCATTAGGTTTAAAAACGATTATTATTGTTTCTTTTGATTTTGTGAACCATTTGTGCTAAGTTTGACAAAATGAACTAAACTTTGAGCATTGAGGTATTAGTGTTTAACGTGACAAAAGCACAAAGGCCTTCAAACTTAAAATTCGCTTCATCCTTCTCTCATCATGATAATAAAATGCAATTTATCTCGTAATCATTTATAATTTTTGCTCAATTGCTAAACCATTTAAAGAAACAATTATACAATAGTAATTTTAATACATTTAAGCATATATATATGGTCTTCATTACAATCCAGAAATTATTAAATAGATAAGATTTTATATGATATATTGTTTTGTTCAGTAAGTGCATTAAATTATAAGTAGAAGGGTTAAGGGTTTAAATATATAAGTTATATTTATTTATGAATTATCAATGATATATAATTTTATCTAGATAAATTTATAGAGCTTTTATCAGTTATTCTTGATTCATAAGTAGATTAGCATGGGATATTGTTTCATGTTATATACGAAATCTGATAATTGTTCAGTATAATAGAGTATTAAAGGATGGTAAGAATAATATTAATTATATGCAAAGAATGGCTATATTTACCTTAGAAAACTTGGAGAAGACGATGATAAGTGCTAACAAAGAAATAAGGAATGTAGAACATTGCTTAGGGGTTTAATTTAGGTAACAAATGACTACGTTTTTTAACAATATTCAAAAGAACAAGGTAACTTTCAAGGCTTAAAAAAACTACATTTCTCATTTAATAAAAAATTCACTACTTTACAGATGGATTAAATTCAAACACGAATACAAAAATAAAATTGCGAGATGGTTTGAATGTTCATCATTATGTTTTCGGAATGATGTGGAGATTTTATAGGTCGCATGTTAATAAGAATCAGTGTAGACCGAAGATATGTGGACTAATTTTGTTTTTGGCAACACTATAGTCTTATCGCGAAAAAGGATAGGTGTGAATCGTAAGACTGGGTGGGATTGAGGTCAAAGGTCTGACCGAGGTGTAAGATAACACCTAAACACAGAGCGTATGTTCGCAAAAAAACGATACAATTGGGGTCAAACATATTCTGAGCAGCAAATAATTTTATTCACTGTATTTTTTTTAAGGCTGGTTCTTTTTCTATGTAAGATTTATTTTATACTTTCTAAATACAATTTTTGAGGGAGATGAAGCTTTGAATACAGTTTTGCTTTAGTAAATCTTTTAATGTGAAATAATTTTGCCATTTTAGTGTAACGATGTTCACATTGACTGGCACCGATTTTTTAATTAAATAAATGCCACAGTTAACATTTACCTTTATGGTTTTTAGTTTAGATGCATAGACAAAAAAAAATGCTTTTCATAGTTTTGATGAGTTATTTATTATTAGATAAATGGGTTAAGTTACGTATGTCAAGGAGAAGAAAACTGAGATAGTTGCAACAGAAAGACCAAATTGTGGTTACTTCACAATATATTTGTATAAATTCCATAAATCCCAGAAATGTTGATCGGCAGTATGTATTAGATATCTTACTCTAGTGAATACATATGATCCATTCTATTAAAATGTCGTGGATATGAGTCTGATATACAAAAAAGGTATCTCGAGTTATATCTTAATTTGAATCACTGCAGAAAAGTCATAGTGCATCTACTTAGGAGTATTTATAAAACTATATCTAACATAATGATAAAAAGTAAGAAGAATTAGTATTTATCTATGGGTGAAACACTTTCTTCCTTCTCTAATATATTTCCATTACAATCTATCTTTTCTAAAAATTCTCAATAGATCATAATAAGTTACTATATACATTAATAAATAAACAACAAATCCTAAAAGTAAACGAAAAAGCAAACCTACTATCTACATAGTTGCCATTTTTGTGGAAAATTGATAGATTGATACGAGAATAGGAATAATCAATATTTTAAAATATCTTCAATTACTTTAAAAAACTATTAATTATACAGAAAAAGTTAGATTAGAAAATTACCAACACCTTACGGGGTTATAAGGTACTCCTATTTCAACCATGATTATCTTCACAAAAGTTAAATGATCGATATATTTGAAATTTAGCGATATAACACTTCCATAAATGTATCATCAATCTATATAGATAGATAATTGAATGTATTTAAATCTTTTTCCGTGAATTGTATTTTTATTATTAATTTTTTTGATTGCAAAGTTTTTGACGAAGTTTGCTCTCACGTTCTCCGTCCAATTAGAGTAGAATAAGAAAATGTTCCACCAGAAACAAAAAATTACTGATAATTAACACATTTATTCTTGAAGACTTTCAATTAAATAAAAAAAAAGTGAAATACTAATTATATTTATTTTTTAATGTTAAAATTTACAAAAAATAAAAATGATTATCAATATTGAAATTGAAAATTTAAAGAGGTATGATGCAGAAATTTGGAGTGTCAGAAAAAGTGTGAACTGTTAAGTGCAACAAAAGCCTCTCACAGAGTATGTGGGTATATTATAAGGTAGTAGTATATGAGTTAGTATTATATATATATAGTATTCTATATTTGAAACAGTTTATATACGTTAGATAATATAGGTCATGTATATATATATATGGGTAGTGTAGGTAGGCTTATAATATATAAATATAGTATATATATAGTATATAATATATATGTCAGGTGGGATAAAGTAGTCTAGTGGAGATAGGTAATGGATTCAATAGAGTAGAGGGCATAAGAAAGGAAATCTAAAGGTGATATGAGGTGTAGAGGTGAGCGTGTAACAAAGTACAGGAGTTACCGGTGTTTAGTCGTGGGTGAATTATGGATCCACTACGATATAAGAAAGAAAAAAAAATTAATTTTTTTTCCTCATTCAATAGCCATTGGGCGGTGAAACGATGGTGGTGGAGGAGTGGTGAAAAGAGTACTTTAGGGGTCAGTTTCTTATTATATTCACTGGTGAATCAACTTAGTGCTACCATTTCTTTGAGGTGATATTTTAGGTTCATAGAAAAAAAATATATAATGTATTTATTAATTAATGATATTCAGAAATCTTCCTCTTAAAATAGTTAATTTACACATTTAATTTGAAAAATGGTCTTAAAAAAAGAATGAAAAAGATATAAATGAAATAAAAAATTTGTGGATTGGAAATTTTTATATTAATTTTCTAGTGTATAAGATCAGAAGTAAAGAATTTTGAGTATAGTTTAAACATTGTTTTTCGGAAAATTTTAATAGAATATAAATTTTTTTGATATTATATCACAATATCATCAGTAATTCATAATAGTGGATATTAAATCAACATTGGGATTTCCACACATTGGAACAATTTACAATTCACACCTTCAAATAAAATTAATTGAGTGATGGAGAGCAAGTAAGTATGTGCAATAATACCTATGATAATGGAGACCGCAATACTTTTGTTACTCGTTCTAACCTCGCTATTATTATTGAACATTTTGGGTTATACTAATTTATCTGATTGCATAAATTTCGTTTCGATCTATAAGATCAATCAAAACAGGGATTCTAACACTATATTAAGTGTGCTGTAAATAAATTATAAAATAAAACGACACCAAATTTAAATTTATATCAACCAAATGATATGCCTTGTGTACAACTCTGAAAGCCCTGCAGAAGTTTGAATTGAAATTGATAGGAATTGAACAAAGTTATGAAATTTTGGCCATTACCCACGACATTTATTTATCACTCTTTCTCATATCTTTAAAGCTTGTTATGAATCACCTTAATATTTACCATTTTTGCTCCCAATTCTTACTTATAGCGATTTTATATACTCATTTATATTACGTAGTATATATTTTAAACACACTGCTTTACTAGTATAGGCAGGTTGAAATTATGGTTTAATTAAGTGGAAAAAGTAGTATCAATTTTAACCCAATAGCTTTTAAATTGAAGTCGCCACTAGAGTTCATAATATATACTAAATTATTCCAATTACTACCTAAGAACTGCGGTGTTTAAGTTGAATTCAAACAGTATTCACCCCACGATGTTGTGTTGTAGCTGCAATGTCTACCACCTTTCTTATTTATATTAGCTTCCGTTTATCTTGTTAGATTACTTCTCAATAAGCCGGTTTCCGAGCTGCTTGATGATGCCTTTCACTTTCTCTCCAGTTGATTAAAATCTTGGCCATTCCGCAATCTCCGCAGGCCAGGCGTCGGTAATACCTTGGTGGTCCAAGAGTGCGCGCAATCTAAACCGAGAAGAAGAAAAAACTCTACAGGCAATACAAAAGAAACCCCACCACAAATAGAACAAAGATAAGTTTTTAAAGCAACTGCCGGCGAATCTCGCGATTAATCACCAGGACACGTATAAACAATTTTTCGAACTTATTATTTCGGAACTGTCAACTTATCACAACTTCCCTTTCTTTATTGTTGAAAGTTGCTCAGAAAATATCTCGTTGCTCCAAAAACTCCTTACCCATAGCCTTCCGTTATGGACCTGACATAACCGACACGATCTCCTCTCCTGCTGCTGTTGCAGATGCATTATTGTATAGCTTTGCTACAAACTCGAGCTCTTCCTATCTTGAAGCCTTCAAAATTTGAAACTTACACCTTCACTGCCAAAACTTGCAACAGCGAAAGGGAAAAGATCATACCTATAACCGTCTTTTTTACACTTGCAGAGTACCAAAGTGCAGTGGCGAATATCAAAGACGGTGCCCTTGGCCCCGACGTGATTTCGTACATTATACTCCGTCATATTTACCACTCATCATCAGCGTTTTTGCATAATGGAACTGTAATAAAGACAGAATATTTATCGATATCTTACTACTCATTTATTTGGAACTGACAGACCTTATTTAATCTTAATCCCAAACTGGGAAGAAATACCGGATTACAAGACGAAAACACAAAGACAAATTTCGACTGACCTGTCATAGCCTGTAAAGATTAATGGAGAAAGATGGTTTCATACCGCTTTCTCCCTATTCTGGAGAGTCGCCAGGCTTTTTAATACTTCCAGTTTGGTTCCGGAAAAAAATTAGCTTCGACCGCGGATCTGCTTGTGTTAATTTAATCAAATTTGAGAATCCCATATATTTGTTAAGTATTTCTAAAGAATATTATTTCTTCTTGGATGTGTGTAATAGCTAGATGATGTTTAAGGCCTCCTTTCTTTTATGTGGTCTTTGTTTGACCATTGAAAAGCTGTATGACACAACTGGAAGACTGGATTCTCACTTAAACTCTACTCGTCGGTTTTTCCAATGGACAACACCCTCTTTCATTATTTAATAGCCTTCTGTCAAAATAGATCCATCCAGGTTTCACTACCTCTTCTATCTGTCACGCTTACTTTTACTCTGAGGAAGGCGATTTCCGCAGGTAATTGTTTATCAGTCTGTATTACTATATTTGGCTTTCTCGGATTGAGATGACATCGTTAACTATCTAATTCCCAGCGAGGGGTTCAATGTTGATGATACATTGCGTTAATATAGCCAGGTACTAGGCTGCCTTTTCTTGAACGACAACCTCAACTATCTATTGATAATATTTCACAAGGGTTAGCTCCCGTGGCTTTCATTTCTCACCCACCAAAACCTTAGCAGTACTTTTTAAGAAAAAATTGAATCGAAGAACCTGCCACCTTCATTCCTGCAACCTAACCTTATATGGTACTCCCTTCCGAACTTCACAGGGTCGAGATTCACTAGGGACTCATTCTAGGTGACCACTTTTAATATACGCACAGCATATTAAACTCGCCTCTAAAACAAACTTGTCAACGCAAAGTGCTTGTCTATTGCGGTCATCGGTCGCCTCTAATTTAGGGGGTGTGATGCAAGTTCCTTTACGTTTTATATTGTCCTAATCCGAGTCCGAAGCTTAACTACTGGTCTGATAGTATATGGTCAGGCTTCCCCAACTCTCCTACATCTGCTAGATCCCATTCAAAACGAGGCGATATTAATCTTCACTCTAGAGCCTTCCGATCGTCCCCCCAGTGAGCCTTAAGTTGAATTCCTATTTATGCGCTTACCTTTTCTTGCGACGGGAATACATCATTGAGCAAGTTATCTCGTTTTCCAAACCACCAATACGTCTGGCTCTGACAACCGATTCTGCGGGAGAAACCACAGAATCCTATTTATGCCACCAATTTGACAAAACAGTTTCAAACATCCTTAACTTCTGCAACATGCCCTTGTGCAAATGGATACTCAGCCTGTTCTTCTTATGACGCGGAAAGGTATACACCTTGGCGTATTCCCTGTTACCCAAATATGCTTGGTACTCCTGACCTTTCTCTCCAAAATCGGCAATCTGTCCTTTCTTCCTGCTAGAAGGCCGTACTCCATGTCTCATTTCGCGGCTCAAGGTTCGTACCGATGGAGATGTACTCCGTTGGTATCTGAGCTATCGCTAAAACTAGTGGGGGAAGAGCGATGGTTAGGAGCGATGGCTGCGTTGCTTCCCGATAGCCTATCCCTGTATACCGCTCCACCCTCGTAGTGAAGTGAGACTGCTTTTAAAATTTTTACATGTTGGAATTACGTGCCATAATGAGTTTAGCTCTTTTGCTCGGAATTCTAATTGAGTTCTTAACTCAAGTACCACTGCATGGTCATTATTAGGTATCGTCAGCGCTGGTACAAGCGCTTTTAATAAACCCTATTATTTCCTGATGATAAATAATTCTATCTGCGGTTAATATTGAGTGCTTCATGAGTTGACTCAGCTCGGTGGTTTGTTCGTTCCTGGTATTTAGCTCTAATTAAAGTGAGTATTTATCTTGTGTTCTCTCGTGGTTTGTGTTATGTTTACGTGTGTTCTGCTGTATCTTGGTCCCATAAGAAGCAAATCTTTAGTAGTGTAGACTTCCCTTCTTTCATTTATGGTAAGCTTGGCAATAGAAATCGCCGACAAGAGAGGCCAAGATGGACGCCTCTATCTGTTTCGAAGCTTATCCAGGACCCCCGCTCTCGAACAAACCGGATGCCATCATCTGATTATTATTTGCTCTTCCAGCCAAGCGCTTTCTGTCTGTATTGTAAGAGAGCTGGGAAAATAGTGAGTCAGTGGAGAGCGAAACTTAGAAATATATAAGCCGACATTGTGTGAGGTGGGCTCTCCCAGCCGATCCTCTTCACATTTTTCATTGATGTCCCCATGCTGGACTTCCGATTCGCCAGTCTCTCATTTTCGTACTTTTATTTTTCCATAACACCTTCTAAAAGATTATACCATATCTTATCTGAATCTTAACCCTTTAGCAGTAACTATTTTTCTACGTGTATCTCAAGAGCGTTTGAATATTCTTACAAATATATGATCTGGATATGTTTATTAGGACCTATTTTATAGATGTAAGCCAATACTTATTTTATATCTTTATTTAGTTTTTTTTTATTTTGACTGAATATTTTTTTACTCGCCATCCAAATTTTCTTTAACATTTAAATATGCATGAGCCAGAACCCACCCTATGGAGATTGACTTTATTAACCCCAGTGTGGCCGCTTCTCTTTAGGACGTGGTGGGTCCTGTACATTAACTCCCCAGATTATATATATTATATAATATATATCTATATATATATATAATATATGATATTATATATTATATAATATATATATATTAATATACTATAAATATATATATATATATAATATATATAATAATATTTTAAAAGACCATTTATGATAAATTTAAATTGATAATATAATATCCACCACTATATTATAGATTACAAACACACACTGAAGTAAAGTTCCAAAAAGTGAAAACAATTCAGCCTGAAACTTATTTTCTTTGGAAGAAAAATTACAAAATTTAATAAAGCTTTCAATTTTTATATAAGTTTATATTAAGTTAATAATTATATATATATAATATAGTGATATTATATATAAATATATGTAATCCTTAGTATATAATATAATATAATATTTATATCATATATATATTATATATATAATGAATATATGTATATATGATTTAATATATTAAATATATTATTTATATAATTATATATTAAATAATATATTTATATAGATATATTTAAATTATTGTGTATTTATATACTATACCACTATGAATATCTAAATATAATATATTATATATATATATATATATTATAATATTAGTATAAATATCTAATATAATTAATATATATTATATAATACTAAAGTATATACCTCAATATCATAGCTATAATATTATTAATAGTATATATAAATATATATTAAATATATATTATATATTAAACCTAATTAATATATATTATATATATTAATATATATATAATATATATATAATATATATATTATATATAATTATATATATTATATATTATTATGATATTATATATAATATATATATATTATTATAATATATATCATTATCATCATCATTTATCATCATTCATCAGCATTATCTACTTCCTTTCCAAAGATTGGCGGTGAGATGCGCAACACGCACCGGAAACAGAAAAGTTAGAAAGAACATACCTATGTGAAAGCTCGTTACAGAAAAAAATCCACCCCTAGGGCTTCACAAAACTGCGACCGACTCTCACATGGGTATCTCATCAACGTAAAGTTCATCTCCTGGGTCATGCCCGAAAACGATACCCCATAACAAATCCCTGCTATTCATTCATATTATGCACCTTTCTCCTCGTCTCTAACAAACTCACATCATTTTCCTTCAGACATTCTTTTACTGACTCAATCCACTTTCTCTTTGGTCTTACATCGGTCGAATCACAGCACCGACTATCATCCATCCTTCCATATGACCAAACCATCTTAATCAATTTCTCTCCATGCATTCCTTTACTGATGTTCACATTACACCAAATATCTTCTAAACATGTTCATTTCTCATTCTTACCATTCTTCATTTTCAATTACTCAACAGCATGTCCATCTGACCAATTGTAACTTAGATCTAAAGCTCTTAATCCACACCGTAGTTTCAGTACTATACATTAACACCGGTAACGATATACCCTCATGCAAAATCTACATTTACTTTCAAACCCCTCCTTTCCTTCCTTTTCTCATTCGTTTTAGATCTATTCAACCACAACCTTAATTTTACAAAAAACAACATAATGATATGCTATTCCCATCCACAACCCCCCTCACTGATTTTAACTTCCATCACATATTTCAACATCCCGCCACACAAATTAATAATATTTTTCACATTGTCGATATCACCTCTCTACCAAACCCCAACATTCATATACTTATAAATACTCTTGGCAAGAAAATGTAGAAACACAAGTATCTCTCCTCAGTAGAAATCAATCACCTTCCTACCATCCTCATATTCTCTCGCAACCCCAGAAGTCACGCGTTATTACATTCATTTTTCGATCACCTATCCAACCGTTTAATCCGTCCATGGCAAAAGTCAATCTGAAAGCTCCAAATATATTATATATATATATATATATATATATAATATTATATATGTATCATTATATATAATATATACTATATATATATATATATATATAATATATAATATACTACTAATATTATATATATATATATATATTTAATATCATATTTTTCAAAAGTCCCAACTCGATTTAAGTGAAAATTTACAAAATATATATTTTTATATTATTAAAAATTTATATCTGTCAGTAAAATATCATAAATGTATAATATATATTATATAATATATAATAATATATATATATAGTATATATATATATATATATATAATAAAATAATTATTAGATATATATATTATTATGTACTGATATGTATGTCAATGTATCATGCTATGCTAATTCGAATTGATTATAATAGTGGATTTAGTGGTAGTATATATCATGTGCTTTTTATTGAATATTGATTTGAGTAATAGTTCGATTTGCAATATGATATAGTTTAGTTGATATTAGTATATGTTTTTAGTTTTAGACGAAATTATGGAGCGTTTAGATTCTATATATCATTGTGCATAAATCTTATATTAGATATTACGAATCGATACATATGTCATTAACCATAAAACCGTAAAATATTAATATTTATTATATTTGACACATTTGTTACTACATAATCAAATTATATTACCCTAGAGGCATTCCACTATATTGGGATTGGGTTCTTTCAACCCATCAACTGCTAATCCAACGTCGTGCGTAAATGCTCAGCTGGTCAGGGTAACACGGCTTTCTTGCATCTCCAACATGAAGTGCCGAGGTGCAAAACCCAAATGGAGTCTTTCAATGCAGTTAGAAAATACTTAAGTGTTTGTTAAAAACATAATAATAATTGAATAATTATATATAATTATTAATACTATTACCTTTTATTAATGAGGTCTTTGGTATATATCAAACTTATATTTAGTCTGACAAGGAGTATAATATTTATCAGCCCTAATTAAATTATTATCTGTATAATAAAATTTATGACATTATATATTGTAAAAATATTTATTTCAGATATAATTGATAAATATTAAATTAATATATAATGGAAATTATATTTGAATTAAGATAGAGAATAATAATAGTATATCATAAAGATTAATTCTAATTAACAGAACTCCGGGAAGGGACTTTTCGCTCTGTTCGTGTTGCTGTTCCGAAGCTAATAGCTTGAACTTTTATGGCACCACGAAACTTCTAACACCATTAGAAAGAGAACCACAGAAAACCATTATTCTCAGAAACTTCAATGTATTCCGACTCGCCTTGGAGAGTATCTCTAGTTAATACACCTTCAGGTAGGGTATTTATTCGCGACCTATAGCAGGAACTAGCTCTTGTTTCCTATCTATTGACCTCTCATAATAATCTTACTCTTCATGAGGTCTGATATCAATGAGAACCACCTTGGGTTTTCCATTGTTCATTCTTTCTTGAGACAATAATAAACTACTAACTGTCCTCATACGAGGTAATCGATTCTTCCTCGTGCGTTCTTCTTCTTTCCTGTCTTACTGTTCTTCTACTCTTTCTTCTTCATAACCTATACTGTCTGTAATAACACTATCTTCTCTCTTCCTTTACCTCTCTGACTCTTTTACGAATTACATTCAGCCTCTTCTTTTAGGCTCACATTCTTACATTCATTCCCATCTGGCTTTTCTACTCTTCCTTACTTCCAATTCTTAACGAGTTTACTATTCATGGCATTAAGGCGCATATTCCAAATTCTTTCTCTTAAACTAAAGCTTGCAGTTCTTTATTTAACTTTTCTTGTCTTTTTTTTCATTCTTAATATTCTTGGTTCTTATTTAATTTATTCTTTACTTATTTATCTTCTGACTGTTCTTCTTCTATGTACTAATCTACTATTTATCTTCTATACTCATAATCTTCTTATTCTTCTTTTATAATATTTATTTTCATATCTAATCTTCTTATTTGGTCATTTCATCTATTCTCTTTACTTCTATTATATCTTCTTATCCTTTTTATTCTTTTCGTTTATTTCATTTTCTTCTTCTTCTATTACTTCTTTTTCTTCTTTATATATTTTTTATTCTTTCTTCTTTTTATCTACCTTCTTTATCTTCTTCTACGTTCTTACGTATCTACTATTATACTTTTCTAACGAATTTCACTTTTTTGACTTACCAGTACATCTTATTCAAGTTCATTTATGTATTCTTGGAAATGAACAATGACAAATCTTCTTTGGCTATAATAATTTATGTGTATTTAGGGTTTTTTGTGAACCATTAACATAACTCCTTTAAGCAATTCCCAATAAAAATCAGAAAAGTATATATAATTCTCCAATTAATTATTTACGAAGAGATAAATAAATGCGAATTAGATCGTTTGACCATCGTATCACTTATTTGTATAAGGAGAGCTTATTTGTTCTCGTAGTATATCGTATGTTACTAGTATCGGAAGAGTTTTAACAATGTATAAAGCTCAATCATAAAATTTTACATAGTGAATACATGCAAAATATAACAATTAAAAAAACTCGTCTATTTAAATTGCCCACAAAATTTTAACAAAGTTTTAATCAAGAATCTATCTTAACTAAAATAATATAAATTAATATAATGTAACACTAATTCCTTAATTTACACGAACAACTCGGTAATATATCATATATACCTCAAAGAAGAATTTATATTATGTCGATACAGCACAGCAAGATTAGATGGACTTATCATAACTCATTAGTTAACATCAAACAGACATCAATTATACCTCTACCACCATAATCAAAGAATGTTTATCTATTAATTTTCAGTAATTATCTTAGTATTATTAGTTAAAATTAAGTCATATATCAGATATTATATTATCTAGTATTTAAATAAGAATCACCTAATATTAAATAATGTGTGATTACTATATTATAATAATATACACTAATATAATAATAAATTATATATATTAGAGTAATTAAACACTTATACTTGCTTGTATTTCAAAAGACACTTAAATCAATATAGACAACATATTCTTGTATCTCGTTTGCAACTGAATGATTATACGTTAAACCAAAAATTTATATATGCATTTTAGTCTATATACTATATACGATCTAAGTTTATTTACAACATCTAATTAACTAATTCAATCATTTAAATTTTAAAAGCGGCATTAGCTTTAGTTGAGTTAGGCTTAAACTTTCATATACCTAATTTTAATATAATAAATAGTTTTATAATAATCGAAATGTATTTTTCTGTATCTTTCTTAGATTAATATAAATAAAATTTTATATGGTTATAGATGATGATCTATTGATCTATTAATACATTTATTCATTCAGTGTAAATTAAATTCTATCTTTTAAATATAAAAATGATGGTTTATTAAATATTGTATATAGTCCATAATCCATAAACTATCAATTGAGTCCAAAATGCAATCATCTCAAGTTCTCCTTTCCTATTTAGTGGTGATTTTTTATTTATTTTTTTTTTTTTTATTTATTTGTTTTATAACTATATATATTAACCGTAAGTCCTGTATTAAGCCAATCGAGATTGCCGTCGTAATTGTTCTAACTTAAGGCAGACTCTTGGTACTATTGCTTAATTGTTGAGATTATCCCACTTAATTCGTATTCATGAAAGAACCAATTACAAGTAGCTATATATTTGTATAAATTATATATACAGATCTTTCCCTGAACTCTCAAACATTATTGTGGATAACTACAACTCATATTTCCGGTATTACCTCACAAGAAGAATAACTAACTGTGTTCAATAGATACATGATCTAGAAATTAGAACCACATTATAGGAATACCACCATATATTTAACAGCTCAGATATTGCCGAACGGGATAACACAATTAAAATTGTGAGAGATTATCTGAGGATTTTGATGAAATAGGACGTGTTTTTATAATGCCATATAGCTCCAAACAAATTGGAAATACAATACAATTATAGAATCATTAGCGATTGAGTAATGCAAGGAATAGTCAAGACAGTTAGTTAGAAGTATGTTAAATGATATGGTTTGATTTTCTTTTCATTAATAAACTAATAAATTCGAAGAATATCTAAAAACAGCTTAACAAACTAAAATGACAAAAGAGCTTGGCATGTAATCAAACGACAACACAACTCACAAAATAACTTTCCAATATTACAAGAAGTCTTAAGGACTATAACAACTTTCTACTATCACCAAAACTGCACTACAATATCCTTCCCAATAACCAGCACACTCCAACAATAAGAACATCATCTGACATTGAGACAAATACTATTTGAGCAAAATTCAACTTCCTCAAGACAGCACACCAGGAATTAATTCCCACAAAACATCCCTACCACAGACCGCGAAATACCTCCGAACTGCACCTAAAACATCTAGGGCACTCAGTCATTACATACTACAATATGCAATAAATCATGGATGCTTAACTTTGTCCCTTCAATATGGAAGAAAGCAGTCATCCGCAAGCCAAAACCCAAAAAGACCCAAACCTCCTCTCCTCATACCGTTCAATTTCTCTTCTCTTCACTATATGCAAACCACTTACCCAACTACCAAACACCCAGAATGGATCCAAATGAAACACACGCAACCACTATAGCCTTAACCATCATCTCCCTAAACATCATAAATGGTCTTAACAAAACTCATTCACATAGAACTAAACTTGTAGCCATAGACATAAACAAAGTTTTCGACATAGTTTCTACAAACTCATATACCCTTTAACTACATAAAATGAATATCCAACTTCCTGTCTGTTCGTATAGCTCAGATGTCTATCAAAAACCTTTTCTCAGAAACAGTAAAACTAAGAAGTCATCTGTCTCTCTCCATATTATATGTTTTACCATAGCGTAAAATATTTTGCAAGGAAATCGAATTGTAGGTTTGTTTGTTTGCCATAAGTTATCAATAGCAGGATACAAGTGAAATTCAGGGTCACGAGTCAAAAAAAGTGTGCAGAAAAATATAAAACGTTGCAAAGTATTACTAATTAGAGAGATTTTTTTTTAATTAATATATTTAACTAATTTTATATTATTATTAGCAAAAATTTAAAGTAAAAAAATAAACAAAGCTACAAAAAAATATTTTCTGAAAGAAGAATTAGACATAAACTAATGAAATCCTAACACTTCGAAGTACCATGTATCCATAATTTTATAACATTATATTTTGTACTAATTTATTCTATGGTTTTATCTCAATACTGCAGCTGCGAGCAGCTGCTTTCAAGCGTGAGCTTTGAAGAAAGAATGTTGTGTTACATCAGTATCATCCATTCTTCTGTTCAAAGAAATTGTTTAAATTCTTCAAAGAAAGCAAAAAGTTACATTATTGATTTTATAAAGAAGGCATAGCAGGCCTATTTTAAAGTTAAATTTCTAGATCAGGGTAAGTTGTAGATATTAGAATTGTTTGTAAATTGTATGTTAAAAGGGTGTCCGAAAATTTGGTCGACGGACAATTGACCAAATTTTTTGGCCGACGGATATTTGACCGAGCGGACATTAGGCTGAAATGACGTTTGGCCAAACAGACATTTTGTCGAAAATGAAAATGTTATTAAACATAAAAATATTTATTTCGCAATCTAATCTTACTTAACCTAGCGTAACAACCTAACCTTACCTAACAACCTAATATAAGCTAATTTATTTTTTCTGCCAAATATTCGGGGGACGGTTATAAGTTTTCGTTAATGGGAAAATGGAAATAAACTGGTAAAAGTTTGGCATCCTGTGGTGTGGCGAGAACCCAATATATCATTTTCATGTGCTTGTGAAAACTTCTGGTTTTGGCTGAATGAAGAAATAACATCTGAAGTATCCTAATATAAACTCAGGATTCAGACCAGTTACACACACAGAAGAAATTTCTGTTCATATTTTCAAAGTTTTTCCAGTACTCACAAAAGTTGAACAAATTGAAGCATTTGATAAACTTGATTGTGATATCTGTAAATATTTTGAATTCTCTTTAATTAATTTAATTCCTGATTCAATTTTAGCCTTCTCAATCGGTCCCTAGAATAATTTGAAACAAAACATTATGAATAAAATGTACTTCATCTTGGGAGAAAATAATATTTTATAGAGATAAGAGTAGAGAATTTCTTCTTATTTTGCCACAGAAAGATTTTGTTAACTGGTAAAATGTAAATCGGCTTTGTATTTTATGGGTGCAAGCAATATAATTCCTATTAGAAGAGATTATTTATCGACAGTTGGCAAATATTCTTAAGGCGCGACTTGCCTCACAGTGAGAAGTAATCGTCCGACCGTAGTTCTACCTAGGGATGTGCCAAAGTATTGGTATTCGGTCGATCTGGCCCGAGTATTGGCCATGTTCTTCCGGGTACCTTGGTATTGCCTGCCCAAGGGTCATTTGAGCATTTAGCCACAGCGTATCTCGCGTATTGGTATTCGGTCTAAACAATGTGTCAAATACTGTTCAGCTCCTTTTATAATGTGTAAAAAAAACAAAAGGGGCAAAGTACACAAACCATGTTAATCGCGTTCGACACTTCGCGGTTCGGACGAATCTTCTCTTGCGGTCCTTTCTTTAGTGGAAGAATATTCTGCGCACAGATGGGTAACTATTTATAAAAGAAGCCCCGCAATCACGCCCTATCGAATCCAGCTTAGGAGAAATTATTATTGCATAAAAATATAAATCTTATTGTGTGAGAAATTATTATCTTTTTTAGGTGATTTTTGGTGAAAAAAACATGTTTGTGCTCTTGCTGATTACGTATATGAATACTCAAGTTTATCGATCTACGAGTGTACTCTAGACTTTCTAGTCATAGTTTTTTCTGGATGTAACTCTTTTCGCTGTTTACACAGTAAGTTTTTCTTTATCATAAACGGAGCTTTGTTCATTTTATTAGGTTCTTGTCAAGGGGCGTGCGTCGCTTTACTAAATATAGTATATATTATCATATATATATATATAGTACCTACTATACTATATATACTATATACGTCATATATATATATATATACTACTATACTATATATACATATATATATATATATATATAGTATAATATATACTTATATAGTACATATATATACTCACTATATATACTATGTATACTATACCTATATATATATATATATATATATACTATACTATACTATAACCTTTATATATTATATACTATATACTATATAATATATCATATTATATGATATTATATCATATATATATATACTATATATATATACTAAATACTATATCCTCTCTTCTCTTCCTTCTCTATTCATCCTACGCTTTTCTCCCCCAGAGAACTGGGGTAAAGGTGAAGTACCATGTCTCGGAAAAGAAAGCAGCTAGAAGAATATGCACAAAAGCCTGCGAGAAACGAAGCCAGACTTACCACCGCCTCAGTACCCATCTAGATTTAGTCAAGAACTCGCGTCCCGCAGTCAGAAACATCGCACGGCCTACGAGCGTTTCACGGCGGACCCGCGAAGGATCCCCTCACTATGGCCTACAACTCCTCAAGGTGTAGGGTTCATCCCCTGGCCCAGGCTGGGCCAAACTCATACGCCCCGCTCGACCAAAACCCGAGCCAATTCTCGACCCTAACTCATGCAAACCTTTCTTCTCGCGGGCCCCCCTCTTCTGCCAACTCAGCCATTTCTGCTCCGCTGCCAGACCATTCTTTACTGACTCAATCCAACTTTCTCTCCTTCGGCTCCCAGCGGTCAGCCTTCCAACACGACTCACCCACTTCTACATCCGCCTTAACCAACCGCACTATCATCCTCATTCCTTCCACACTGACCCAAGACGCATTTGCAACGAAATAACTTTCATTCTGATTCTCCTCGCTTTCACCCCTCTTGCTTCACACCACACACACTGCCTAACACTGCCTAATACTCTTGTGCTCTAAGAATGTCTTCT
>JABUQX010005797.1:0-7500 GCA_015478945.1 Trachelipus rathkii
TAAAATATATATATATATTATATATAATAATTATTATTATATATATATACTATATATAGTATCACCTGATCTTATTATACCGACTACCCAAAAGCACCTGATAAGGGCCGTAGTTTATTTATTAAATACAAAGTGGATACTGGTCTGAACGAAGCTACGGCTTATAGCTTATAATGAAGCTTCCAAAGAACACATCGCTTCTGCCACATATATATAATAACTAAGACTTTATAAAGTTCAACTTAACCCCAGGGACTCAGTCACCAGACGCTAGAGTTAAGTACGTTAGATGCTACTATATTATACTATATAATATAACCCTCGAGAATTTATTATTAGACTAGAGTGCGGAGGTGTTACTATATCCTAGCTAGCACCTATAAAAGGTAGTGATATAGGTGCTCCTCTATGACCCTTTATTTATACTCTCATTAATATGCTCAAGCACAAGTTTAGCTTAATACACCCTATATTCCTATGAGAGACTTACGCTATAACTGAAGTTAGCTTTCGGGAGGGAGTTACCTATTATGCGTATGTATCTCGCCGTTCGTTCACATTTCGCTACTTTTCCTGGAGAGGTCGTAGGGATAGTTCCACATACTCAACTGAATCACAAACCACTTTACTCTTCGGCTAATGGTCTCCAGAAACGAACGCACTCACTCTCATCGAGAAGCTCGTCACCTTGAGTGTATCTCGCACAGTTCACCACTGATGTCTGACTTATTTAAGGTGTCGTCTTAACACAGCTGCTGACGCTCTCTCCCGCATTGAAATCGACGCGATTCAAGCCTTACCCAACATCGACTACGAAGCTATGGCAACGTGCCAGACTACCGAAGGATCCTGCATTTCCACAAGACTCTTCTCTCAAGCTGGAGTGGCTCCAAATCCCTGGGATGGAGAAGAGACTTCTGTGCGATGTCTCTCAGGGTTCTCCTCGTCCTTTCGTAAATGCATCGTTCCGTAAGGCTGTCTTCCTAAATCTTCACTCGCTTTCCCACCCTGGCATTAAGGCTTCACGCAAACTGGTTGCTGCCCGATTTGTGTGGCCCTGATTTGAATGCCGACGTAGCAACCTGGTGCCGCACTTGTCTTCCCTGCCAACGTTCTAAGGTCCACTGTCACACCAAGTCCCCGCTAGAGGCACTTTCTTACCCCTGGTGCTCGCTTTGAACGTGTCCACATCGACATCGTTGGACCTCTGCTCCCTCCCGCGGTAAGAAATACATTCTTACGTGCATAGATCGTTTCACACGATGGACCGAGGCTATCCTTCTCTGTCGCGCAACGCGGAATCCATAGCTAAAGCTTTCTTAGCACATTGGATATTTCGCGCTTTGGGTTGTGCCGCTTTCTGTCAGCAACGGACCAAGTAGACGCTTTTGAATCCTTCTTAATGGAGAGGATTTGATGAATATTCTGTTCGACAGAAGAATTTCACACGATTCTTTTTAATCCTAAAGCGAACGGCATTGTTGAAACGTTTCCACCGTCAGCTAAAGGCTTTCCTTCTGGCACAGCCCAACTCCGAAAATTGGACCGATGCCCCTCCCTTTCGTAATGCCTTGGCATTCGTTCGGCCTGTTAAAATAGAGATTGCACTGTTCGGCTGCTAATTTAGTGTATGGTTCTCCTCTTTCGTATTCCCGGTGACTTCTTCTCACAGTCCTCTCCTCCTTCTATAGCCGACCCGCTTCCTTATCTTACCCGCTTGAGGTGGGCTGTGCTTCGTCGTGGAGACCAACTCCTTTTCGTCCACACAAGGTGCATCCTATATCCCTAAGGACCTTTCTCCCTGCACTCATGTCTTTGTTCGACATGACTGCCCACCGCACCGCTCTCCAACCTAAGTACGATGGACTTTTCCAGTGATACTTAGGAAGGAGAAATTCTTCAAGATCCAGCGTCCCACACGTACAGAAAGTTCGTTTCAATCTACGCCTTAAGCCTGCTTTCTTCGAGGCGCATCCTCTTCCTGTTCTCGACCCTGACGCTTAACCTTTTGTTTCAATTTCTCCTCCTTCGAACTCGTTCTTATAACGTTCCTATCTCTCCTCCTGCATCTCTTCTCCTTCTTCTCCTCCTGCCTGACCTCTCTCCTCTCCCTGTTGACAGTCACTTTAAACAAAAGTCTGCTTTCTCTCTCTCTCTGTCTGCGCTCAGGTCCACAGCCCTAATATACGTACGAGAGCAGAAACTCATCCCATCAACGGGTCATCGTCATTCCTTGTCACTCCTTCACTACACTATCCGGCTCCAGTAATTTTATTCACTCACATGCCAGCTCTCACACACTTTACTAATAAGGCTAACTCTACAAGCACGACGTTCCGAGCTAGCCTCGATCAACATTTAATACCGCATCGTATCTAAATTCACTATGGGATATTACTACTGTCAGCTAGACTGTTCCATCCACAAAGCACCCTTAACATAGATCATCAGTAGCTGAGACGTAGTGTGATAATCCTTACGATAAGGTCCAGTCAGACCTAGCTATACTCATCTAGATATAGTTATTAGTGACCTTTGGCACTTATAGAGGAGGCATAAGGTGAGGTTATTATTAGCCCGTATACGCTCACTAATTTTTGTAAAAGTTAATCAAACGGCAGGTATTTTGCAAAGGTATATTTACACATATTTATTAGAGCACGACGTATATATTTTCATTAGAAGTACAACGAGAGTGAGAAGTATGCACAGGCCATTAAAGTATCTTTTGGTTTTGTATTTAATATGATGCAGATATTAAGCAACAGCTTTTGTATATATACCGGACGCCGTCTGAGATATACGTCTACCTCTCTGCTCTTATTATATTTTATATATCAATTTTTCTAATGTTATTACAGATAACGCTTGAAATTTGTTACTCATATGTTTTGTATCACTGCAATATCCACCATCAAATGCAACATCCCAAACAACTAAATTATGATGAAGTGATGAATACTGATAAAAATTGATAAAATTATAAATATATATTCTTTTATAATTGATTATATCTATTGTAAATGGATATATATATTTACTCAGTATTACCGTATAGAAAACGTAAATAAGTGATCAAGTGTAAAGTGTATATTTTATATGTGGTTTATAATTACTTATATTTTAAAACATTTTTGCTTAGCTTGCTTATTGAATATAGATAATAAATCCTAATTAGGTTAATGAACTGGATTTATCTTATTTATATATATATATAGCTTAGAGGTCACTCAGTATGGAGACCTACGCTCCAATTTTCTTCTTTAAATAAAACTTGTAAGATCCCATCGTAGGCCTTCAACTAATAATGAGGATCCATTCACCCAGAGGATATGAATCATTACCACGGGCCCTGCTACCCCAAATTACATATTGCTTTAAGCCTACATTAAGTTATTTTTTGAGAGATAACGTATGTATAATATATAATTATTAATGTTTTATTTAATTTTCTTTATATTTATTTAATTAATTTAGTATATATGGTATATTGCACTCCCAAGTCCTAATTATTAATTGTAATATTTAAATATTTATTATGTAAGGATCTTAGAGGGGTCTCGGCTATGGGTTCAGCACATGTATTAGACCAAATATATATATATAATAGTATATAGTATATAAATAGTATTATAATATATTTATATTATATGAAACTTTGAATTGATTTTTTTACTTAATTACTTAAATATATGGTGTTGTATGAAGCCGTGAACCTTACTTGCAAACTTCAATACTTATTATACCTTATCATTACTCATAAACGATACTATTTATAGGTGATTCACTTAGGAGTTGACAAGAATGAGTACTATATATACAGAGTAGTAGGCCCAGGATAGCCCATTATACTTCATAGTATTATAGTGTAAGATTTTTCGGACCTATACAGTTTCACCAAAGTCATAGATATACCTTCAAGACGATCATAGTTTTTATCCGTGAGCCGATACTGCATTTCTTAGCTAATAGTATTAATATTATTTATATTATTTAAATTTAATTATTATAATTTATTAATTATTAGATTATTATTATAATTTAATCAATATATTATTTATTAATTATAATTATTATTAATTATATTATATTATTATTATTATTATATATTATTATTTAATTAATTTATTATTTATTATTATATTATATTTTGCTAGAACAAAATATATTCAATTTTCTATTTTTGTTTTATTTAGAGTATATATTTTATTATTTTTATTTAAAAATATATATCTGTATGTATAATCTTCCCCTTATTACCTACTCAGATTATTGGGGATATTTGAGTGGTGTAACATAACTAGCTGGATGAATATGGCCAAACACCTAATTTACCCCCGTATATATGAGGGGTATTGGAGTGTCACGTAAACATTATTCATTATAGAACAAACCTTTACCCCCGAATTGTGAGGAGTGAGTAATGTATGTAACTAATACTCAACCGAGGTATTATAGAGTAAGTGGAAATTATACGCATTAGTATGAGCTATTAAGCCGCATTCTATGTGTATATTATTAGTTGTGGTCATATCCCTGTACCACCTGAGTACTGCTTATGAATAAAACGTATATATTAATATAGTATAGTGTGAGTTTTGAGTGTATTGTTATATAGTTATTCCTATTGTCATTCAATTTTTACCATTCTTATATAACCTCTATCTTACTTCGTTATATTCACTACTCATTTCTTTTATTCTCACTGCTATCGCATTTCTCTACTGCACTGCGATTCATAGGTAGAGAACGAGATTCTCCCTTACCACCCCCTACTCGTAACCTCTCAACGTATCATGTTATTGCGTCTACTTTCACCATATATAATATAATTATATGATAAAGAATATATGGATCAATATTTATATATATATATTGGGTAAAAACTAAAGTAATTAGATAATTAGAGATTAATAACCTGGATTACAAATTGAATGAAAATCTCACAACCCTACAATCGTAACCTGTGAGAATCATGTTATTGGGAATTATAAAATGAAGCTGGGCTTTTTTTTACCTGATTTAGAGTTGGTAAAATTCAAAACAAATATCAAGGGATAGCGGAAACCAAAGTAAGAATTTTTTTTATATTTTAATTAACAAAAATTCAACAAAGCATTCTTACCTCAATTTATCGACAATTTATATTCCATATCGATAGTTAATCATATAAACCTCTAAACTTCAAATAATATTGATATTCAATTATTAAACTTCAAATAATATCGATATTCAATTATTAAACTTCAACCTTAAGATTACCCTATTCTATACATGATACATTGTAAAAAACGGGAAAATCAATGAGAAGGAGAAATTATTATAACCTGATACAAATCGATTAATCGGATCACAACCTTACAATCGTAACCTGTGAGAAATCATTTATTATTGAATATATAAAATGATACTGCTTTTTTTTACCTGATTAACTTTAAATTCAAAACAATATCAAGGAAGCGAAAACAAGTAAGATTTTCTTTATATTTAATTAACAAAAATTCAACAAGTTAATCGACAAATTATATTTCCAATATCGATAGTTAATCATTAAACCCTAACTTCAAATAATATTGATATTCAATTATTAAACTTCAAATAATATCGATATTCAATTATTAAACTTCAACCTTAAGATTACCCTATTCTATACATGATAAATAAGTCATAAATCATAAACCCCAAAATAATATCGATACTTGATATCAAATTATAGCCTTAAAATTACCCTATTCTATACATAAAAAATAAGTCACTGTTTAGTATTCCTGGTCGGCAACACGAATCCTCATCACTGCTTAATTTACACTTCCGAACGATTCTTCGGCAATGTCTGTGGTACCTGTGTTTAAAGTTAGCACAAATGTTTATTAAACAATGGGGAGTATCACCTATTAAATTTTCCAAATATTATCGTAAATATCACAATCCTTTGTTAAATAACGTCACAATAATGAATCCTAAAAACCAACTGAGCAAGTATTAAACTTATGAATAAGCAAGGCATCAGATATCGAAAACTCCTGATAAATAAAGGTTACGCACTAAGTGTTAAACTTCATATAAATAAACGAGCACAATAGCAAATATTAAAATTCTGTCTATTCAAAAAGTCACGTATTACTAAAAAGTAAGTAAATATTGAACTATAAATATGGACATGTCACTCACTAACTAGTCCTTCAAACCAAATACTTAACAACGTATAGTTTCCAACAATGCAAGAGGCTTCGTCATTTGTAGTCGAATCCAAGTTTAATCCCAATTCCAAGTCAGCCAAAGAACATTGACTCATCTATTTCATGTTTCCTTATTATCACACGAAAAGGTTAAAATCCTCTTTTTTTCTGATGAATTCTCGCATTCGATAATTTCCATCGATTTCCTGCCTGAGTTTCCTACTCAGTTTGTAAGCTCGATTTCGGCTCCAGACTTTAATTACTAGCCAAACTTGATAACAGCTCCAGAATTAGTAACAGCTCCAGCCTTAGAAACGGCTCCAGAATTAACAACGGCTCCAACATTGGCACCCTATTAAGATAAACACTTAACAATAATTCCTTTCATTTTAAAAATAAATATAACAAATTTATTATTTTACTCTCTTACCGTTTTTTTCCACGGGATCATTTTCTGTTAATTTCTTATTTCTACCATTCCTTCGTCCCGAGCACTGAGTAACCTGATCTTTGTGAGATGTCTTTATAGAATCTACTTTTTCAAAATACTAACCTCTTTAATTACACCTTGAGAAACATTTAGTTGGTTCCATTCCATAATATTCCTCCCATGCCAAGTTTGTATATACAAACTTAAAAAGAAATAAAAATAAACAAAAAAACTCACACCTTTCTACCTTACTTAATCCTGCTTTTCCTTCTCCCTTGGTCTATTCTTACTGTATTGTTCCTGTCTCCATCTTTGACAAATCCTCTCATCCTCCAATTGTTGGATAGCGATTGCCTCTTCCAACCTTTTTTGTTCCACCGCATTCTCTTGTTGCTCCTTAGTTTCCTTCCTCTTCGCCCAATGATCTTTCAGTGGACAATTCATCCCAAAATGTGTTGTAGCTCAGCACACCACACACCTCTTCGGGACACCCCACCTGTCCAACAGGTTCTGCTTTTCCATTATCGCGGATGCAAAGAGTTTCGGCCCACACACTACGAGCTACCACTGAAAGATGGAGATGGAGACAACTGAGGGGGGGGAATCAAGAATAAAAGAACAGGATTAAGAGGTACCAGTAATGAGGACACATAAGGATAAGGTAAAAAAAATGTGAGCCATTGTTGTATTATTATTATTATTATTATTATTATTATTATTATTATTATTATTATTATTATTATTATTATTATATTTCTCCTTTATGTTTATTAGTGTAAATCGGAGGTAGGACTAGATGGCACGTGAAAGTAAATAGTATATTTGTTGTTAGATATGTTTGTTGCTAGGAATAGATGTGTTTATTTAGTAATACCAATTTAGGTATTATTA
>JABUQX010005797.1:17500-20000 GCA_015478945.1 Trachelipus rathkii
CAGATAATACATTAAATTTTATGTTAATGTCTGGTCTGCGTGTTTTGATGTAGAAGGCCTCCGCAATTTTAAGTTTCTGGACTTCACATGATCCGTATAATATTGTGAAGTGTTTAGAAATATTGCTAATAGTTGATTGACCATGTGCCGTTTTGAAATGTTCAAAGATTTTGCTGGGACTGTAGCGATGTTGATATGCCCTGTCCGACAATCGATTCGTCGTGTAACCTTAAAGAAGACAAATCTTTTATTATTAACTTATCAAATTATGAACTAAACACAAATGAAACATCCATTCTTAACAATGGTCTCAATTTTGGACTGAAAACAAAGTGTAGTAAATTGGAGAAATCTATCGAAGTCGAGAAACTATTCAATGACATTGTACAAAAAGATCAATTTTTTAAGACTATTACAGTTAACAATTATGATCATCTTAAAGCTAAACTTAAAACATTTTCTTTTTCGTTTCTTAAAGACCACAATTATGATAACCTCACCAAAGATGATAAGACAGCAATTTCTAGCCTTAAAAATAATAATGACATAGTTATCAAACGCCCAGATAAAGGTGGTGGAGTAGTTATAATGAACAAATCTGATTATGAAAAGAAAATTCAAACTACGCTTAATGATACAACCAAATTTAAAATAACTTCTGATAAAACTAACAATACAACTAAAAATAACATTAACAGAATCGCTTATGAAATAAAAAACAAAAGAATTTCTGACAAAATTAAAAGAACTGGATTTTATAATTTAGGACATATATATGGATTGCCTAAAATACACAAAAACTCAGAAAATCCACCTTTGAGACCTGTAATATCTATGTGCGGAACAGTTACACACGAAATTGCCCAATATCTGAACAGCATTATCCGACCATATCTTAATAACTCTTTCATAGTTAAATCAAATAATGAAACGTTATGCAAATTATCAAACTTAAAACTTGAAGACACTAATATATTTGCCTCTCTTGATGTAGAGTCTTTGTTCACAAATGTACCAGTTCTTGAAACGATTGACATAATAATTAACGAAGTATATCACTCAAATAACCTACCCCCACCAGAAATATCAGAACAACATATGAGGAACCTTTTATTAATTTGTTGTACCCAAACACCGTTTAAATTTAAAGAAAACATATATCTACAAACTGATGGAGTGTCGATGGGTTCACCACTTGGACCTACATTTGCTGACTTCTATATGTCCAATCTGGAAAACAAAATCCTTCGTGAAACAAACAACTTTAACCCCGTATTTTACATAAGATATGTCGACGACACCCTCACTATTTTTAGGAACATAGATCATATACATCAGTTCATCAATAGAATTCAAGAGTTGTCATGCTTAAAATTTACATACGAAACTTAGGTTAATAATGCTATCTGTTTTTTAGACATTAAAATCAATATTAATTCTGACGGCTCAATATCTACAGGCATTCATGTCAAACCCACTGATAATGGTCTGTATATGAACTATGGGTCCTATTCACCGACTATTTACAAAGAATCTATCGTAAAAACTTTAGTTTACAGAGCATACAACCTATGTTCAACTTGGAAAACTTTTGATGAAGAAATTTGCCGCATTAAGTAAAATTTAATTAACTGTGATCATCCCCAATAATCAGTTGAAAATATAATTAATAAAACCCTTATAAACTTCAATAATAAAGAGAAGGTTAAAAAATTCATCAGGAAAAATTCGATAAATTTCTTCTTCAAAACATCTAATGCTATAGATTTCAATAAAGAAGAGAAGTGCCTTCGTAATATTTTGAACTCTCACCTCAAAACTAAAGACACCTCAAAAATTAAAGTCAGACTATACCATAAATCCAAACAACTGTCATCTTCCTTTAGCACAAGAGATGCTTTGACCGACAACCATCACGTTGTGTACCAATTTAACTGCCCTGAGTCAGACTGTACGTCGACATATATTGGTTACACGACGAATCGATTGTCGGACAGGGCATATCAACATCGCTACAGTCCCAGCAAAATCTTTGAACATTTCAAAACGGCACATGGTCAATCAACTATTAGCAATATTTCTAAACACTTCACAATATTATACGGATCATGTGAAGTCCAGAAACTTAAAATTGCGGAGGCCTTCTACATCAAAACACGCAGACCAGACATTAACATAAAATTTAATGTATTATCTGTTAGACTAAATATCATTTGATTTAATTATTATATATTAATTTAAGACTCATTCGCTCACAAGAATTAATCCTCTGAAGATGTCTCAAGTTTAGAGACGAAACGCGTCGGGAAATGTAAATAAATATATCTTCTTCTTCTCATGTAAATTGTTTTCAAAGATTATTTTAAGAAAATTAAACTATGTACAGAAATAACTATTTAGAAACTTGGAAATAAAATCAAAAACTTTTATAAAATCAAAGGCTGATATTGAATTCCTAAATAATAATAATAATAATAATAATAATAAATAATAATAATAA